>APFE030741032.1:55214-67270 GCA_000404065.3 Pinus taeda | reverse complement strand
AAAAAAAAAAAAAAAATTGCTGTGAATTACAATAAAAAAAAGTTCCCTGCTTCTGGCTCAAAAAACTGCAATATTCATGCGCACTTAGATGCCTTTGCTTTAAACAAAAAAAAAAAATTTGCCCGTGCAAAATTGCATCCCTTCCATTTTGTCTATCCAAGTTTTAAATCAGCGTATGGTGGGAGAAGACTAGTTTGATAACTTGTGGGACTCTAATATAGTGTCATCGTGTCTTAAAGATATTTCGGCAGGCTTGGCTCCGAATCCCGAAGCTACAGTTGAATTATTATAATCGCAGGAACAAATACCAACACTGCTGGAATGCTTATGTAAAATCACAGTCACCCACAATACCTCCCGTTCATTGTTCGAATTCTTGGAGGCCTAATCATAAACCGCGCCCCATACTATCCAACAAAGACCGATGCTAATCATTTGTAGATGTTATATTCGCATGCTTATGATTGCTTTACTATTTTTCACTGTATATATTTCTTTCAATAGAACAGATTTCATTGTTTCATGGCATTTTGGTTCCAATAGGTTTTCTTTTCTTGATTTCCTACCATATCTATATCGTCTACAAAATCAAGAAGGACCCCAATACCACGGTCATAGGATTCGAGAATGGCAACAGAAGAGTCTGGGTACAACAGATGATGAAGGTAACAACAAACAAAAGAAAACTTTTCACATATTTTCCTTTACTTTACCTCCAGCGCCTTCGCGGTCCACCAGCGCTCCGGCAACAGCTCCAAATGTTATACGCACCAGCACGAGCTCTTCACATAGAACTCCACCAGGTATATCAGCTCCAGCACGCACACGGACAACAACAGGTGACTGTATCTCTCCACGTAGGTTTTGATCAGCTCCAGCACACACACGCAGCAAAAAAATGACCTCCAGGCAACACCTCCTCCAGCTCGTCAGACACACCTCCCTCAGCGCTCCATCACAGCCAGCGCTCCACCTTGAGCTCTCATACCACTTGTTGGTCCCACATGCACAGCAAAATTAAACAAAATAACACACAACACAATAAATCAAGCACATAAACGCAAGAGTTTAACGTGGTTCACCCAACCAATCTGGGCTACGTCCACACAACATAGGCATGAGGAATTTATTAATCAAAAGCAGGAGATTACATCATGAAATCCTCACAAAACTCTCACACTCTTAGCCAACATCCGAATGATTGCCTGTTATATAGCATTAGAGAATCTAACAGCCTCATTAACTCACTCACATCAAATATAGGAGGCATTAATCACCTCCCAACAACCTGGAGCTAATCTAGGAACTGAATTTCTATTGTTGTCACCTACAGAGATTTCTCCCTATTTCACTTCAAACAGAAAATCTCAACAATTTCTACTTATCTACATCCACAAGACCAACTAGAAGTATTGATCTTGATCAAATTCCTCAAATAAAGTCTCTACCAGATTGCATTGAAAATGAAAGTTGGGCTAATTATGATAAATTCCCATGTCTAGATCAAAAGATCTAAACTCGACCCCCCACAATATTGCATTGAGATTATTTATGTTTTCTCCCATTTGACTTAACGACATGTCTATCTCGATTTAACACTGAAATTTGGTGTTATTTTTATATTTCCCTACAAACAGCTTAATATTTTGTTAAGAAATAAAATCATGAATTAAACGAGAGTTTGCTCACAAAGAGATCTAAAAAAAATCTCATCAAACTTGAATTTCAAATCCATATTACAAGGCGTATCAATATTAATATCCAAATTTAACACATAGAGAGCATGGTCATTGAAAATTTAACCTCAGTCATCCTTAACAATTTTTTAGAATATTACAAAACCATAACCTAACACTTTTCAAATTTAAAGTGAATTTTCATAGTTCTAGAAACATTAGAAACGGATCAGATTTTTGCTACTAGAATCTAGCAATCCACTTCCCTCGAACTCTATATTAACACTCTTAGGTGAAGGTCACAACACCAAACAAATCAGGGAAAGTCTTTGAACACGCAAGAGACCTCGAAAATACGAAAGACTAGCTCAATTCATATAGTACTCACAATGCACAGACACTCCACTAATAGCTATTGAAGCTATCACTCACTCGGAATAAGCTTATTGATAATGCCTTAATAAATTGTGTACCAACAGTCTTAAATCCAAGTTAGAGCTCAAAGCAAGTGCTGCGATTCCAGATAAATGTTAACCAATGAAACAAATAATGTGCAGAGTTTAAGTCCCCATCCAAACTCGATCCGCCGGAGTATTTTCGCAAAATCATTGATTGAATACCGGATGCTCGATCCATTATAGTGACTCTCAAGATAATGTCCACCCTCGAAACCCTAATTAAATTATGTAAAATTAATAAATAAAGTATATAATTTTAAATAATACTTAATTAAATCTTAAAAAGGTTAATTAAAATCATTCTAAAATATTTCTTTAAAAATTAAAACTTTAGAACATTTCCACTTAATTCATTTATATATTTTCAAAATGCATTTTAAAATGACCAAAAAATATCAAAACCAAAGGTAAAGTTTATCGCTGTGAGATGTTCTAATCATAGAGATTTGTTTAATGGCTAAGGAGATTTGTTTTTTGCTTTGAAAATTATGGAAATTCTAATTATATTTTGATAAAATCTGGCAGAGATTTTTCAAAATCTATATAAAAGCTATCAAATTTCATAATTTTAAGTGTCTTATAAGTTTTTGATAGTGCTAATCTATTTCCACCATCAAAAATATGATTTAAACACTGTCTCTACAAGATTTTTTGAATCTTTTTGCCTAGATTCCGACCACTTTTAACCGTCCATGGAATTCTTTAGCCTCCATAAACTACTCCTATTAAATGTATCTCTTTATACCATTGAATGCCCATCCTTGAAGTTTCAGTGTTTTCCAGTAAAATCTATGAAAATGGATACATACATGTTAATAACTGCAATAATAGCCAATCAGTTATTTCAGTAGGAGTTGTCTAAGGAGGTGGAGGAATTGCGGGGGCAAAAAAAATTTCACAAAATGTTGTAGAGGGAGTGTTTGAATCGTGTTTTTGATGGTGAAGATGGATTTAGCACCATCAAAAACATCTAGGACACCTAAAATTTTAAAGTTTAACAACTATAATTTAACAACTATAACTTGGATTTACAAAAATGATTTTTTCTAAATATGACCGAAATTTCTATAATTTTTTAGACAACTCTTCTACCGCAATTTCTGATATTTTAAAATATGTTCACCATATAAAAACAAAAACAAAACTAACTGCTGATTGACTCTGATTGAATCGCTTGAACAATGTACACCTAAGGAGCAACGCCGGCTATTTAGTACATTTGCAAGAAATTATTATAAAAAATTAAAAAAAAAATGATATTTTAAAACAGTCTACCGAGTAAAAATAGTTAAGGTGATTAAAACTGAAATAGTTATGTTAGGGTCAAACTCGTAAAGCCTAATCTCAAAAATGTACACGAAGTATTTTATTAACAGAAGCACAACCAATTGAAAAAGGAATAAGATAAATGATACATTGTCATTGACAAAAACTCCACCCATTAAAAAGAAAAGATAAATGATAGATTGTGATGACTCATAAATGACATGCTTTGCTGTTATACACTTATTGCAGGTAAGTCTTTCAAGTTCCAGAGGTCTTCACTGCAGTGATATTGATACATTTTTTGCACTTTTGAAGGTAGGGAAATTTTAGAAAATGAAGACTAATAAAATTATTATTAAATTGTAATAATCAAATTTTATAATTTTAAGTGTCTTAAATTTTTTTATAGTATTGAATCTATTTTCACTATAAAAATATGATTAAACACTATTTAAAAAAAAAAAAATTGAATTTTACTTTGAAAATTCCTCCACATCCATAAACTACTCCTATTATTAATATCTATGTATCTATTTCCATAGGATCTTTCAGATATTTCCTGTACTTGTGAATGTATGCAAATTTTATGAAATGAAAGACTCCCTGTTCATTCTTTGTTGTGGACTGGTAAGGGAGTCCTCCTTCCTCCGTGCATTGGTAAAGGAGTTCTCCTTCCATGGCATTTCTCCTGATGCGGAGATTGGTGAAGCGGGTCAAGTGAGCAGTGGATATTATTAATTGGTGTAGAGAGTTAGCAGTGGATATTATTAATGGAGTTGTTTTTAGTGTGATTTTTTGGAAGTTTTTATTGTTGGTTTTTTATCAAATTTCTTTAAAATCCAGCAGGATTTTGTTGAAAGCACAAGTTTGATGGGTAATCGTGTCCAATCAAAATGCCATAAGTATTTTCCAGAGTGCTGAATCCATATCTATATATATATATATATAGTCAAAACATAAATCAACATTTCACAAATCAAGATTTCACCTCAATTTTTTCACCTATTTCAAGCAGAAAAAAATAAAAAAATCCAACTAAAAACAATTCCGTTATTAATTTAATAATAGATAAAGCTAGTCAAAGAAGTACATTCAACGATAGAGGAGCAAAGCATGTCCACTGAGTAATTATTAATTTATTAATGGATAAAGCTAGTCAAGGAAGTGCATTCAACGATAGAGGAGCAAAGCATGTCCACTGAGTAATATTTATGGTGACGTTTCATTTGGATTGGGAAGTAAAGGCCATTCCCACCATCTATTTGAATGTAGGGTCAACACGCATTTTGCTGCAGCGCATCATGTGATCTAAGGGCACGGATTTCGTGCATTTCTCCTCACGCGGAGATCGGTGAAGCGAATAAAATGAGAAGTCCACAACATTAATTGGTGAAGCGAGTCAAGTCAGCAGTCTTGTTTTTCTTCTGTATATATGCATATAATTAATAATGGCCAAATCGGTGATTCAGTACTTTTAAATGATGGACAGTGCATGAGAGCAAGACTGCTGACTTTACTCGCTCGACCAATCAACGCGTAAGGAAATTATTATGAAAGGAATGCTGGAGCACTCCACATCCAAGGAATTCTATGTTGAATTTTAGATTTTGTATTTTTTTTAAATTTGAAGGTTGGTATATATGCAGTAGTCTATAATGTGATTTTTTGAAAGTTTTTCCAGCTGATTTTTCCGGTCAAAATCTGGCAGCAATTCATTGGAATCCCAAGTTTGATAGTTAGTTTCTGCACAATCCCAGGGGTTTTTCAGGGCGCTGAATCCAAATATGCAGTTAAAAAACCATTTTAACTGCTAAAAATCAAGATTCAACCTCATTTCTTCGAGCGGATTCCGTCACCGGAATCTTCAAAAAGACGCATTATAGACAACTCTGGTATGTAACCTTGTTACAGTGTACAGTGTATTAATGGAGTTAGTATATTAATAGAGTTAAAGTTCCAAAAATATTGGTAGGGAAAGACTACATTGTCACTCATCATTTTTCGTCCGCTTTGCAAGGTTTGCTGCAACGGTCCCTTTCGATTTCATTATCTACTGTTATTCGGGCAGATTTTCAAAGCAGAGAATACACAAATTTGGTGGAAACATCAACCCTTTTTTTACGGTGTGTGAACGGAGGAGTCTTCTCCCTTTGAGGTCATTTGTAATGGCAATTACAGAGGGCTGGTCCACCTGAAAAACAACTCTTCGCCTATTTAAAATAGTAGGGAAAGACGCTGGTGTCTAAAACCGACACAAAACTATTGACTATTTTATGTTTTTATATTTATTCTATATATTAGTGAAAGCAATATGTTTTTCCGTAATCGCAAGACTTCATTTGAAATCAATATTTTTTTTTAAAGAATTAAATGAAATAAGTTGGTTGACTAGCATATACTACAATACAAAGGAGGGTTTTAAGATAATATTTAAAATAATTTTTTGGGTAAATTGTCTTAAGACAAAAGAAAATTTGTGTATTGTCTTATATATTGTTTTTAATAGCTTGTCTCAAATCAAATTGTTTTAAAATATTGTCTCTATAAAGACAATATATAACACAATTTCATTTTTGTTTATTTAGAAACAATAGTTAAGATTAAAGACATTTTCTTTTTAAAAAGACATGGCCTTTGATCCTATCTATTGTCTCTCTAGAGACAATAAAAAATTACATTCAAAGATAATACAACATCACTTTTGTCTCTTTAGAGACAATATAAAATAATGAATCTAGAAAAATATATCACCATTGAAATAAACCAATATTAAAAGTATTCAATTAAAAATAAACTACAATATAATTCATTAATTCATGTTAGGACACAATGGGATCGACCACAAACCTCCTACTGCTTATAACGCATGTGCTCTTCCATTAAGCTAGCATCCTTTAAAGATTTATGTGAGAGTTATTAAATAGTTAAAATAAAAATACATCCAAATTAAAATCACAACAACTAAAATTATATGAAAATCACTCTCAAAATAAATTTAATAAAAGCAGTTTACAAAGTAGTCACAAATATCAGTAAATTGAAAATAATACTTTTGAATGGAAGGTTAGAAACACAATAGCTAGATTTACTTTAAAGTCGGACCCAAAATAATAAAACAATAAAAACTCTCGCAACACAAATATGCCTATAACTTTGCAAATAATATAGGCATGATCATCCTTTTATTTTTGGTGGCTCCTTTTGCACTAATGGTGAAGTAAAACATCATCAACATCTAAAACCTAACTCAAGGTGGAAGCGAATAATACCTACTCTCGCTACTAGGTATTTGGCATCATCAAGATCATGTTATACTACTTAGTCTTGTGAGGAGTTTCCAGAATCAATTCAGTATTGGGATTTAGTTGAGGTTCAGACATCAAGCACCTTGATGCCAATCCAGCTAGTTCAGTTGCATATTCATTTGCATATTGTCCATCTAAGGACGAGTCCATCAACACCAACACCTTCTTCACTTGTATCAAATCTAATGCCTGCAACAACAGTTCCTACATCATAATTTCTGACAGAATTTCAAATAACCATGGAGAATGGCATCGAATTATCACGAGAGAAAATTCAACCTGTACTGGACATATATGAAAATTAAGGTAAAAAATACACATTTTTCTATTTTTCCCCAATTATTGGAGATGGAAACCAACAAAGGGAAGGAAATGAGTTTCCATAAACAAGAACACTAAGAATAGATTTTTTAGGAAACTGCAGGAAATAAAGGTAATGGAAGGAAACAATTTTGAAAAAGGTGAAGAAAAGATCTTTTCATTGAAGTTATTTCCCTTCACCTCCCATAAATTATCTTATTTGTTTTACTTGATATTTGATGTTATAGAGATATTTCTTTTCATTTAGTGAGCTAGGGAAGGATTAGAAAACCCTTTATTTCTTTATTTCTATTTTTTCAACTACAACTTCTAAAAAATTAATGCGAAAACATCGCAAGCTTCCAAGAAATTTCGAGAAACCAGTGAGGTATTTCCAGCCTTTTGGAAATGATTGCTCACATCTGGATGTATTTCAGAAACCAAAATACTTTCAGTACTCGCTAGAAACAGTTCCCAGAATGCACTGCTTCTTTTAAATCTAGTGAAAAAAAAAATATTAAGATCAAATAGATCTTGAAAAACTCTTGAATAATGAAACATAATAAAACAAAGAAATCACATATTGCAAGCTAAAATGCTTTTTTCCCATGGAAAAATCGTAATTTTATTCATATTGAGTAAAATTACATGTTGTAGATGCTGAAAACAACATATGCTTTATCAAAACTTGTCCCGATGGAATCAAGATCTAAAATAATTTACTATCAATCTATGCTTTCCTACCTTTCTTTTTTCCACTTTCCGCCAACCTTCATTGTTGGGCATGGTTTTTACAATAGACATTTGAGCTTCATTTGTGGCAACTAGGATTTCTTTTTTAGAATCTGAGCTTTTTGTAGAGTGTGCTCTCTTGCTGCCTCCAATTTCTTGCACTCAGGTGCGTTTCTCACATTGTTGCTATGGATTGGTTGACTTTAGAACTATTGCAGATTCAATCTGATTTTCGTTGTTTTGTGGGTTGTGTAGAATGCTTTTTTCGCTGATTTTTGGATCGTTTCCTGGATATTTTGCTTCTTGAAATATGTTGGTGGTTTTTGTGTTTTTTTCCTCTTCTATGTCTTCTGCCCATGTGGCTGAAAATTGTCATCCGTTCGGCTTTGGTGGCTGTCTTCTTTTCCTATCTTTCTTGTTTTGTGGGCACGCACTTTGTAGATGACTAGTTTGACGACATATTGCAAGCTGAAATGCTATAAGAATTATTGTCTATATAGAATATTTTATATCCATTATGATTATAAATGAATACGCTACCAGACTAGTAGAAGTAAGGAGAGCTTAGAAAATTATGAGAGAAACGATTTATAATTGTAATATTTGATTTTCTTGTAATGGTGATGGCAGGGACAGTAAATGTATAGCATATGCTAGAAAGTACTAGTTGATTGGGAACAATAGGGTTGCAAGATGGAAAATAAAAAGAACACAACTTTATGGATTCAAATTTCATATACAATTCTAGCCACCATATTAACTTTAAAAGTTAATGGCATATTACAAAATATTACATATTTATTTGCCCTAATTTCCATTTTTCCTCTTAGCTTCATAAAAGGACAAAGGTGAGTGGTCGAAGTAGGATGAAATCCAAATTCATTGAATATTTGCAAACCTAAAATATCTTATATGACGAGAGTACATCGCACATAAAACAACAATTGATCAAGTTAAACAAGTAACAAGGTAAAACGATCAAATTTAAAAGAGAAATGATTCAAGGATTCTGTTGTTTAATGAAGATGGTACCTTTTCCTTCAATGGAAATGTGAAAAAGAGACCTAGACCTGTTTATGCTACTTGATTGTATCTTCTACTTTACTTTTTCCTATAGGAAGGAAAAAGTTGAGAGGATATTTGTGTGAAACAAATTTGAAAAATTGTAGCGTTGACCCATAATAAAACATGAAAGTAAATAAATAACAAGTGTGTTTGTGGTTGTCATAGAGATAAAGAGAGAGAGAGAGCATATACATGACTAGGTGGGATGTGTTTCCCACTAAGAAGGTCCAATAGAACTGTCCCATAGCTATATATTACACTTTCAGGAGTTACTCTACCTGCATCAATGAGAAGGAATATCCATTAAATACATTTAATGCTTGCATGCCACAAAATAATTTCCTAGAAAAACTGTTATTTGAGAGGATGTTTGTGTGAAAGAGATTTGAAAAATTGTAGCATTGACCCACAATAAAACATGAAAGTAGATAAAAAAATGAGCGTGTTTGTGGTTGTCACAGAGATAAAAAGAGAGAGAGCATATACATGACTAGGTGGGATGTGTTTCCCACTAAGAAGGTCCAATAGAATTGTCCCATAGTTATATATTACACTTTCAAGACTTACTATGCGTGCATCAATGAGAAGGAATATCCATTAAATACATTTAATGCTTGCATGTCACAAAATAATTTCCTAGAAAAATTGTCAGTGTTATGCACAAGAAAGAGATAAACTTAAATTATAAGGAAGAACCATTAAATACACTTAATGCTTGCATGTTGCAAAATAATTTGCAAGAAAATCTGCCAATGTTACCCACGAGAAAGAGATCAACTGAATGCTAGATGCTGAACTAATAGCTATTCTAAATAGAAAAAAATGAAAACAATCTATCAACAAAGTCAACAATTCTTGTATAATGAGTATTCAACATAGAAAAAACACAAAGATGACAGGGATGGACAAGGCTTGAAGACTAAGCAAGATCAATTACACGTATATTGCTCGTTTTATAAACAAAAACAACAAGACCAATGACATTAAATAATATATAATGAATGAAATTTATACTAATATTGAATTAATAAGATTCATTAATCTCTAAATCTATGATGTTGAGAACTATAAGTAGGAATTTTGAATTCCACAAATTTATCTTTTGAATTATCGAAATGTGAAATTATTTTTAACTAACACGATATGTGGTGGATGAAGGAAAAGAGGAATAGTAATAATGAAAGAATATAAATCCAACAATGAAGAGTCACAAATATAAGAGAAGCCATCTAAAACCCAAAATATGGTTGGAGTGACATAAAGTTTTTATTCTAGCTCTCTAGCATGCATTATTGAAAATATCATGTATTAAAAGCCCCTCTATAAAAAGCATATAAATTATACTAGTGAAATTCATTTCACTTTTTTTGAAGTCGAAAATTTTATTCTAATTAGATATTGCCACCTGCACAAATGAAAGGCCCCTCTTCCACATGTTGGGGACACATCTTTATGATTCAGGTGTGGAGCCCATGTGTGGCAAATAGATTTAAGAAATATTTTCTTATCGAAGCATATTCTCGTAGAGGAAACAATTCTACATCATCATCTTAGCCAAGTTCAGTTCCCACCTCTTCACATCAATTATTTTCCACAATGACCATGCTGCACAGGATACAATACATTGCCAACTCTCAAAATAAACATCTATACCTAGAACTTCAATCATCAATGCTATTAGTTATGGTCAAGGTTACACTTCTCCTCCAACAACTTAACCTGGACATTGAGAACCATCTCTCCCCACCTCTTTGGTTCTCTATTAATTCCCTCAGTCTCATTAGGACATATGCTAATAAAGCTGTTCAGGAGAAGATCTCACGAGAAGATCTCACGCAAAGATTATTTGAAATTCAAACAAATTGCACCATAACATCCCCTATTCCAAAACTTCAAGTTGGCCTTATCTACACCCTAGGGTAGCTCATATACAACTACACTATAGCATAAGAGTGCCGAAGATGGGTGTCCTACACCAGAAAGTGTTTTCCAACCACTATATGGGCCCCGCCCAGGTTTGAAACTTGGTTTATCTGTCTAGCAAGGCTTGTGGGATATTGGCAGTCCCATTGACTTAACCCCAGGTCTACCAATTCTCCTGATTAAAAAAAAACTTCAGCCTTGTTATCAACAATTGCATACTGAGACCGATCATCATCTTCAAAGGGGGAACAACATTGTGCATATTGTGCATATTTTTTATTTGGCAACCTGAATCTTAGGATCATTTTGTTTTTTTATGTGCTATAAATTACAAAAACCATGGTTGATGTCAATGTTTATTTAGTGATTCACATCATGCATGCCCTCTATGGGACTTCTCTACAGTAAGAAAACCAAAGTTGTCTTGTTCCTTTGCAAGGTGCTACCCCTTAAGCATAATTCTCACAGATAAGACCTCCTATAACATGAATTCGATGTTAATTTCTGAATACCAGATCTGATCTATGTCTCAAGTAAATTTTTATAACCCAAAAATTTCATTTACCAAGTAAATCTTTTCTAAAATTGCTGAATAAAAATACTTTGTATTTTAACATTAAATTTGACAACAAAAGCACAAATATCAAATCAATCACATGCAAAAAATTATAAACCCTCTGATTTATCCTTCACTTTTATTTCTGAGAATAAATAAGAATATGGTGCACATACAAATATAGAATTCTTACAGCAAATGGAACCTGAAAATTTGGCTCCCTAGAAAAAACGAACTGCACCGACACTACCTTCCTCCCTCCTAGCCATCATACGTGTGGCCCGTGTGTAGTAATATCCACAAATGCAGACTGTGAGAAGTACTATCTACACGAGCTACCTCCCTGAACAAGTCAGCCCATGCGACTGTCCTAGAGTTAGATATCGAGTATCTGTGAATCTGGTGCTCAACAACTCATATTGTCTTAGCCTCCACTGAGTTTCCTTCTTTGGACTTTTCCAGCTGCAAAATTTTCTTTCTCTTTAGTCTTTGAGTCTGTCACTGCTCACTTGATGAAATTGTTGATATCAGACAGAAACTAAATGAATAAGAAACACAGACAGGAGGATACGCCAAGAAATAAACAACTGAATCTTTATTTGAATGGGTGAACACTCCGCACTATTTGATTCATGTGCCATTACATTATTTATATCATATTACATAACTGAAAACAGAACTGAAAAACAGTTCCGCCAAACTAACTAACTACGATACAGTTACATTCTGCCTAACTTAATTCGTTGTCAAAAAACTAACAAACTCCACCTTGACA
>APFE030741032.1:11273-55204 GCA_000404065.3 Pinus taeda | reverse complement strand
AGTAAAATTATGATATAGGTCTTCTATGTTATCTCTACTAGATAAAGGAGGCAAATTAGTTTTTAATTCATTTAGAAAGAGGTCCTTTTTATTTTTATCAAATATTAAGTTCTTCTGGTTGTAAGTATTGTTTTCTATGGGGACTCTATGCATGACAAAATTGAGGGTTATAAGTAAAGGCCTATGATCGGAGTCAGGCTCGTGGTCGTTTAAGATGTCAAAGTTTATCATTTCGTTGGATTTATATGGTCTAATGGTTATTATGTTTTAAACATACTTCGATTAAAATTATATATTATATATCAAATAATATATAATATATATAATATATATATATATATCATATATACTATATATATATATACTATACTTATTCACACCATAAACTCATGTTATTTCTACATATTAAATACAAAAAATAAGTGAAAATGTCACCACCGCGTGGTTCTTGTATAATTATGTCTGTACGAATTTTCTTTGGTGGCTTCGGTGGGTAAACATTGTTCACCCCAGCCAATGGAAAAACTTGGATTTCGCTCTTCCAACCAATAATAATTTGATGCGTGTTTGACTTTTCACTAATTAAATTTCGTCATTTGTCCAAATAATTTTATGCCCACGTTTCGGCCACCTAATGCATATCTCTATGATACGGCATGCCTCCATACATGTGCTCTCCCTTCCACTTTTAGTTTTGACACCCTCCTCTATGGCACACTACACCCTTCTCCTTCCCATTGGTCAATCGAGCCCGTGTGCCATACCTCCCGCATTGAATTGCACCGTCTGCCATCTCCCTCACATGGTGTTATCTATGTCTACCCTTCTCCTTGTCATTGTTTAGTCGATTTACATCCGCCATCAGTGATCAAATTTGAAGGGTTAATCTTAATTTTATTTGGAAGGGCATATATTTATCTAACTCTCCAAAGATGAAAAGTTATAAAAAAAAATTGTATTTCTATTAACAAGTTTATATTAAATAAATATTTATAAAAAAAATGCCATGAAATGGTGTCCTTCTAAATCTTTTAAAATTTAAAAGTGGCTACATTAAAACACTATAAAATCACAATAGAATTTAATAAATAGGAAAACATTTTTCTCAAATTCTATTAAAAAAAGGTAAACATATATTTCTTCTATTAATTAGATAATCTTCAAAAGTATTTGAATTTTTTTCATTGAAAATATAAATCTATTTGCACAATGGAAAAAGTTTTTTTAGTTTTGATTTGTTTCTAATTTATACTATATGTTTTGTTCAGCTTGAAACAATATAAAGCAAACCAAAAAAATAAATATATACCTTCAACAACCAAGGGAATTGAACTTTTCTCTTAACATTGCTCAATCAAAGAACACTATCAATAGACTTTCATCTCCGTTAAAAACTTCAAGCTTTATAGATTCAAAAGTTTATGTAATTAAAAGGAATTTTTTTCCATATCTAATAGGGAAATATTGTAATATGTAATACACGTCTGCAATGTTGTTGTTGTATCGCTTGGTTGGTTGTTTTTTTTGTTTAAGAATGGTTTTCAAATTTGGTCCTTACAATGAATTCAAGTTTTGTTGATATATTTTTCTAATAATGTGGTTTCTTTTGGTTGATGCTTTTTCCTAATAATATGGTTTCTTTTCATTAACAATGTCGTTTAATTTTTCTATGATTTCAACATCTCCTTAAAAACCCTTCATAGCAGTGCCTACATGGACACCCACACGCAAAAGTTATTTCCTAGATGTCGAATGGAGAGAATGAAGCCGGAGACACAATAGTATTTGTATGGATAGTTATTGGAATTCTATATCTTTTGGGAAGACCAACTGGAAAAAGAAAATTAAGTTGTAGCCCTATAGGCAGACCAATCTTCAGTTGTGTGGTTATTAATAGAGCCTTGGATTTTCATTTTAACACTTCTCGCTGGTTCAAAACTCTACATAATTTTATGGGAAGCACACTTATTATTTTTTAACTTTTTTTTATAGCATTAATATCTATGTTTTCAAAAACTGGAGGGTTAATAAAGAAAAAGGCTTTTTAAGATAAGAGAAGAAATATCGGGTTTTAAATAAAGTTTGATTTTACAAATGCTAGGCTTAATAGTAAGCTTGATTACAGTAAGTTCAAATGGCAACAATGCTAGGATTTTGTAAGCATTATGGTTGTCAGTCACGGAATAATCTAAAAACAAAAAAGAGATGGTAGTAGTTATTTACAAGTATATAAAAAATGTTAGAATCACTAAGCATAGTTGCCACAATCTAATGGGTAATTTCATAATTGAACAATCTTGTTTGAATGGTTGACAAAATGGAAAAAACTTGTCTGAATGGT
Source organism: Pinus taeda (assembly GCA_000404065.3). Lineage (NCBI taxonomy): Eukaryota > Viridiplantae > Streptophyta > Pinopsida > Pinales > Pinaceae > Pinus > Pinus taeda. Next base: position 52,863 of record APFE030741032.1, on the reverse strand, counting down.
TGGTTGACAAGAAAGAAAGAAAATTTTGCAAATTATGAAAGAAAATGAAGATACAATAGAAAATGTGGTTATGATGTAAAACCATCAATATTATCACTTTAATCTATTTTTAAACACGATAAAATGACATCTTTAACTAATTTATTTCATCTATTACTATAAAATGAAAAATTATTCATTTATTACTATAAAATGAGAGTGTATTAACTTATTACTATAAAATAAGGATTCAAATTAATAAAGAGATTACTCTATCTACATATGGATGTTTTCTAAAAAGAAACCATCAATAAAGAACCATATTAGTCTTATTCTGTTATCTCAAGATTTCCATGTCGAACATGAGAGTTTCAAAGTAATGATGTCTTCATGGAAAATGTAAGGAACCCTATTGGCCTTATTACACTATGTCAAGGTATCTATGTGGAACATTAAAGTAATGTCATGAATATGTCCTCATAAAGGTAGGATGGAAGATGTTTTCGTAGCGATAGGATGATCAATACTCGAATATATTCGGCATCCTTGAAGATGTAGTAGATGGTAGTAGTTATTTACAAGATAGAAAAAAAGGTTTGTAAATCAGTGAGCGTAGTTATCACCATCTAATGGGGTAATCTCATAATTGAACAATCTTGTGTTAATAGTGTGCTGACAAGAAAGAATAAAATTTTACAAATTAAGGAAAATGGAGATACCACAGAAAATGTAGTATGTGGTTATGATGTAAAAATGTCAATATTGTCACTTTAATCTATTTTTAAGCACTAGACAAATATGAAAAATATCATTTCAAATGTTGGATTGCATACCTGTTGAAGGCCATTTATTGGGACCGTGAAATCGCTTGCCTTTATCGACGCTTCAGAAGCTTCATAACTCCCCTTCCAATCCACTGGAAAAACGAATATATGAAAAAATATGAAGTGACATACTTCAGTGGATTGATTTTTAAGAGTTGAGCAGAGAAAGATGTAATTACAACCAGAAGTAAATATAAGAAGACACAAATCCACATCGAACCTTCAAGTTGAATGAAAAGATTAAGAGATTCTGCTTGATACGGAGTGTAACCTTGATGGTTCTCATTCCACACCAATTTCATCGTTTCCTCCTCACGAAGGGCAAAAAGGCTTTGACTTTGTTCAAAGACTTAGTCCAAAAAATCTTCATCGATGACATGATAGATGATATAAAATATATATATATATATATATATATATATTATATATATATTATATATATATATATATATATAAATATATATATATATAATATATATATATATATATATATATATATATATATAAATAAAAAAATCTAAAGTCTACACATGACTATATAAATATCAATCAACCACTCCATATATCATCTAACTGAACTGAATGAAAGGCTAGGGAAATGAAAGTTGAAAATTAAAACTGAGAGTTAAAAATACTTTGCGAACTTGTGCTGCATTGGCCGTAAGGTTGGGATTGGAAAAATCAATGCAGGCAAGATTCACATGCTCAGAATAATCTACCACAGTCATGGTTAATTATGTCTTTTGTCATTTGTTTCTTCTAAATCTTCTATACCTTCAAAATATGTCCTATTCATGGATACCAATACATAGCTACTTCTCCTATGCTATCAATTAATGCGAAAAGAAACCTCTGTTATCAAAAAATGCGAACATAAACCTCATATCATGACTGCTAGCTCTATCAGTTTTGCCATTATGACTAATGACCTGGGAATAGATGAACAACCTCCATCACATCCCATTGCACTTTCTGGAGTGTTGGTAGAACCTCCTGCATACTTTAGAGTGTTACATCACTCAAAGAACTGGAATTTTTTGAAATGTCCTACGGAAAAACAGCCTTTCATAAACATTTATAATATTAATTTTTTAATTTTAAACTTGTAAAAATCAAAATAATTTAATTTTTTTTTTACTTGTAAATTTTGTTGAGCACTTCTGTGACATGCTAGAGGGCTTCGGAAGGCCTGTGATATGTTGAAATTTGAACACTGTCCACCATAACTGTGCTCTCCCTTCAACCTTCAATTTCCACACCCTCCTCTCTGGCATGTTGTACCCTTCTCCTTCTCGTTGATCAATCAAACCTCTGCTCATTGATTAATCAAGCTTGTTCGCCATACCTCCCGCACTAGATTGCATTGTCCTTCATCTCCCTCACATGGCCTTACCTGTGTTAAAGAGGCTTGTACCCTTCTTAGAACAACTCTATGAGACATTATAAAACAATAAACATTGAAACAACACGTGTAGAAAACAGAGAAATAGAGACAGATAGAACAGATGAAAGAAATAATAGAATGAACCCTTGTTAAGACAAGATATGCCAAGATATAAATGAACTGAATTATGGATTGAATGGATGATTCTTTGCGCTGATAGATTCATGTGTTATTACATTATTTTATATCCTATCTATCATTACATAACTGAATATATCCTATCTATCGTTACATAACTGAATAAATAGAACCGCCTAACTACAATATAGTTAAAGACCTAACTAATTTGTTGTCAAAACTAACAAACTCCACCTTGACAACAATTTCCTAATTTCTTGCCCATGCCCATTCATCATCTTTTCTGCAAGCCAAGAGAAGCTAAACACCACTGCAACTTCTCTACTGTTACTGGCTTTGTGAATATGTCTACACAATTCTCTCGCGTATGGACCTTTTTAAGAGCTACTTTTCTGCCATCGATCACATGTCTCAGAAAATGATACCTTACATCAATGTGCTTGGTTCTGCTGTGATAGGCAGGATATGTAGCCAAGTGAATAGCACTTTGACTGTCACAAAGTACATCCACTTTCTCCTGCTTTCTTCCAATTTCATCTAGCAGACCCTTTAACCAGATTGCTTCTTTACTGGCATCTGAGGCAGCTATATATTCGGCTTCAGTAGTGGACAACGCAACTATTTCTTGAAGCTTTGACATCCAACTAATCGCTCCACCTGCAAGAGTAAAGACATAACCTGTAGTAGATCTTCTTTTGTCCAAATCACCTGCATAGTCAGCATCTACATATCCGCAGGCTGATCCTTCACTACCATTAAAGACGATGCAACGATCACTTGTGCCTCTTAGATATCGAAGCACCCATTTCACTGCTTGCCAATGTTCGTTACCTGGATTTGCCATGAACCTGCTGACAACTCCAACTGCATGTGAAATGTCAGGTCTTGTAGATACCATCGCATGCATTAAGTTGCCTACCGCATTTGCATATGGTACATGAGACATATACTTCTTTTCTTCATCATCTCTAGGACTTAAAACCGAAGAAATCTTAAAATGGGAAGCTAGTGGAATATTAACAGGTTTCACATTGTTCATAGAGAATTTTTCAAGTACCTTCTCCACATCTTCTGCTGTGATAACCAAAGCTTACCATTTTTCCTGTCTCTATGTATCTCCATGCCCAAGATATGTTTTGCTGCTCCAAGATCCTTCATATCAAACGTCCTAGAGAGTTGAGCTTTTAACCTGTTGATCTCTTCCATGCTTTTGCTTGCAATAAGCATATCGTCAACATACAAAGCTAAGATAATGAATATGCCATTGAAACTTTTGAAGTATACACAATGATCATACTCACTTCTTACAAAGTTCTGGCTCACCATGAAGGAATCAAACTTCTTGTACCATTGTCTGGGAGATTGCCTCAGACCATACAATGATTTCCTGAGCTTGCAAACTAATCTTCTGCTGCGACCTCATACAAAACCTTCTGGTTGTTCCATATATATCTCTTCGTTCAAATCACCATGTAGAAATGTTGTTTTAACATCTAACTGTTCTAACTCAAGATTAAGCAACGCAGTTAGTGCTAACACGGTACGAATAGAAACAAGTTTTACAACTGGAGAAAAAATCTCATGAAAGTCTATACCTTCAACCTGAGAATACCCTTTTGCTACCAGTCTCGCCTTATACCTTTCAATACTTCCATCAACTTCCCGTTTCAGCTTGAAGACCCATTTGCATCCAACAACACTTCTCCCTTCAGGAAGCTCTACAAGATCCCAGGTATTGTTTTTGGCTAAGGAGTCCATTTCTTCTTCCATAGCCACTTTTCATTTTTCGCTATCTGTATCATCTACTGCTTCCTGATAACAAGAAGGTTCCCCATCTTCAGTAATCAAAGCAAAAGACGAAGCAGAATCTTGATACCTTTTCGGAATTTTCCTTTCCCTTGTAGACCTTCTTAGAGAAACTGATTGCTGAACTGGTTCAGAAACTTGCACTGGTTCAGAAGCTTCAACGGCTTTCTTTGTGTCTTCAGCACCTTTTTCTCCAGAGGTTTCTCCTTCCTTCTGGCTGTCACCGAAAGGTCTAGCCTCCAACAGAACTTGTTGATTTTGCGACACCTGTTCCTGTTCAATTCTTTCAACAGTTGATTTTAAAAGAGAGGATTCATCAAATGTTACATCTCTACTAACGACTATTTTGCGCAATGTAGGATCCCACAACCTATATCCTTTCACTGCATATTCATACCCAACAAAGACATAACATTTTGACTTTGGATCTAGTTTAGACCGCTGATTTTTCGGAATGAGAGAATAAGCATCATAGCCAAATATTTTCAAATGTGAATAGTCACAAGACTGACCCGTCCAAACCTCTTCAGGAATTTTACAGTCAATTGCTGCTGAAGGTGATCTGTTAACTAAATAACAAGCAGTAGATACTGCCTCTGCCCACAACTCCTTTTGCAAGTTAGCATTGCTAATCATGCTTCTGGCTCTTTCCATAAGAGTCCGATTCATACGCTCAGCAACACCATTTTGCTGAGGAGTATAAACAACAGTTTTATTTTTGCTGAGGAGTATAAACAGCAGTTTTATGTCTAACAATTCCCTCATCCTTACAGTACTGTTCAAATTCACCTGAAGTGAACTCGCCACCATTGTCAGTTCTTAAGTATTTAATAGATTTGCCTGTTCTTTTCTCTACCATTACTTTAAATTGTTTAAAGACATTTAATACATCAGATTTCCTTTTTAGCATATAGATCCAAACTTTCCGGGAGTAATCATCAATAAATGTTAAAAAATACAGTGCACCTCCATATGACATTACAGGGGAAGGCCCCCATAGATCATAATGAATGTAGTCTAAAACATCTTTACTATTATGTTTACCAACTTTAAACCTCTTTTTACACTGTTTTCCATACGCACAATGTTTACAGAAATCTAAATTCAAGGATTTCAGACCTGGAAGAGATTTACGCTTCATCAATATCTGAAGACCTTTCTCGCTCATATGACCCAATCGTTGATGCCATAGATGAGTGCCTGCTTCTTCCTTTTCTGACGCAACCGCTGCTTCACCGATCTGAGTACTTCCTTTCAACCTGTAAAGATTTCCGACCTTTTCAGCCTTCATAACCACAAGCGCTCCTTTGAAGACTTTCAAGACGCCATCCTGACCTGTAAACTTATATCCGTCTGAATCCAAAACTCCCAAAGAAATCAAATTTTTCTTTACATCGGGTACATGTCTAACACTAGTTAATGTTCTAACTGTGTTATCATACATCTTAATCCTTATATCTCCCATCCCAACAGTCTGGCATGACATATTGTTACCCATAAACACAGAACTACCGTTTACATTTTCATATGAGGTAAACTAGTTTCTATGTGGGCACATGTGATGCGAAGCATCAGAATCTAACAGCCAGCTATCTACACCCTGAGAGATATTACATTCAGGTGAAGTTTCATCTATCATACACAATTCTTCAGCAGATAGAACTTCATCAATCATACCTGAATCTACCTGATTCGCTTCGTTCTTCAGGTTTTCGGATTCCTTTCGTTTCCAACAGTCCTTCTTCAAGTGTCCAACCTTATTGCAGTTCCAACATTTCGCCTTACACTTCTTTCCTTTCGATTTCGATCTGAAAGTTCCCCTTGGTTTTTCTCCTCTTTCCTTTGAGCGTCCTCTAGCGACCATGGCTTCTGATGCAGCTGTTTCAGTGTTGGTTTTCCTTCGTACTTCTTCAGACAGAAGAGCTCCCACGACTGATTCAAACTTCAAAGTATCAGCAGAGCTGAAACTGATTGAAGTTACGAAGTGATCCCATGATTCAGGCAGAGAACACAGCAAGGTTATGGCTTTATCTTCTTCCTGTATTTTGAATTCCATATCCTGTTAATTGACATATTAGTGTTATTCAAAACATTCAAATGTCTGGCAACGTTGAACCTTCTTTCATTCTAAGGCCTGTAATAACTGTCTCTTCAGAGTAAATTTGTTTTGTTCAATGATTTTTTGTCATATAGAGGTTTTCAAAGTTTTTTCCCAAATCCTTGACGACGTAGTCACCCCCTTCTTCAACACAATGTTGAAGAGAAACTCATTCCGCTAAAACATAGCCGGATGGGTAACTCGAAGAGCTCGGGCATCCAACGTCCTCCTAGAACTGAAGTGGGTGATCAGGGGGTTGCAGGTTTTTTAGTCTCCCCATCCAATGCCTTGTGCAACCCTTGTTGCACAAGCAAATCTTTAACCTTCAGTTTCCAAAGAGCAAAATTGCTCTTTCCGGTGAATTTCTCCACCTCGAATTTCGCATTCGACATCTTGGCCATTTATCCTTTCCTAGGGTTTCAGACTTTCTAGGGTTTTATATTCCTTTAGAAAACAAACTCCTTATTTCTCCAACAAAAAAAAAAAAAACCTTGAATCTCTTCAATAAAAAAAATTCTCTTTTCCTAAAAAACCTTGGAAATTTTTTTTTTCCTTCTCTTCAACAATTAAAAACTGTGTTCTTTTCCTAAAACCCTGAATTTTTTTTCTTTCTCTTCAACAATAAACAAAACTGTCTTCCTAAAACCCTGAAAATTTTTCCTTCTTGTTTCTTTCCTTAAAAAAAATTAAATCTGTCATTTTTCCTTTCTTCTGTCAAAAAAAAATTTCTGGCTCTTCTTTCTGGAAAAACTGTTCTTGTTTGACTGCTTTAAAAAAATTTCTGAGAAAAAAAAATTCCTTAACAAATACCCGGATTTCTTCCACGCAGGTCTGGCAGCTCTGCTCCCTCTCTGCTCTAGCGCACAGATAGCACTCACGCCCAAAAAAAAAAAAAACCGGCAGGCTACTCCACCTTCAACGCAGCAGCAGCTCTTCACACACGGATGCAGCACCAACAGGGGCCTTCTCTGGCAACGCAGCAGCAGCAGCTCTTCACGGGCCTTCTCTGGCAACGCAGCAGCAGCAACTCTTCACACACGGATGCGGGGCCTTCTCTGGCAACGCAGCAGCAGCAGCTCTTCACGGGCCTTCTCTGACAACGCAGCAGCAACAGCTCTTCACACACGGATGCAGCAGCTCTTCACACATGGATGCAGCAGCAACACGGGCCTTCTCTGGGCACCCACAACAAAAAAAAGGCAGGCTCCTTCACCGCTTCACGGACTTCAGCGGCTCTGATACCAATTGTTGATATCAATTGTTGATATCAGACAGAAACTAAATGAATAAGAAATACAGACAGGAGTATACGCCAAGAAATAAACAACTGAATCTTTATTTGAATGGGTGAACACTCCTCACTATTTGATTCATGTGCCATTACATTATTTATATCATATTACATAACTGAAAACAGAATTGAAAAACAGTTCCGCCAAACTAACTAACTACGATACAGTTACATTCTGCCTAACTTAATTAGTTGTCAAAAAACTAACAGAAATGTCTCTCAAATTTGCAAATTACTTGTAATTGTAATGTATCTTTCCCCTTCCCTTAGGTTTTCTTTATAATTCTCCATTCCGCTATATCCATAACCCTAATCTCCAAAGTATATCTAGAATTACATAGTTTTTACAACAAATGGAACTAGAATAAGATATCTCATACTATCCACATCACTATCACTGACCTTATTTATACGTGCTCAAAAATAAATAAATTCCTTGCAAGTCTAGCAGTACTTAAAATAGCATCAGAGAAATACATATGCCCCTGTCTATAACAATAAGAGCCTCATCATTTTTATGATAAAATCTGCAATTTATTAGAGCTGGCATGTGAAAAAAATCAAAATATCCATTAGGCTTCAATATCTGTGCCCACTCTGGGACATCGTGCTTGAAAGGAGGGTAAGTAATTGTAAATTTACTAACACCACGACTATTTGGATGTTTAATCTTATAAGTGACTGGAGATGAAGATGTTTATGCTTATACATTCATTTAATACCTCAAACTTCGCATAGTAAAAAACTCATATAATCATCGACATACCATGCCTGCTTACAACAAGAATGCATGCCTACATGGATTACAACGCAATTGGTGCATAAGATAAGTATAAGGACACAAGGCTGAAGTTTACAAGTATGGGCATTCACGTGAGAAAGATTGTTGGCTAACCAATGAAACCAAATCTACACAAATAACACTTTGTAATTGAAACTAGAACCACAACATCCCACTTTCAAACTCTGACATCACTAAAATAATGCTTGCAATAATGCTACGATCAACATGTAAGAATAGAAGAGTGTAGGACATCTATAGGTTAATGGAGACTCATAGCAACACAATGCTTTCGAGCATATAAAAATATGAGATCAAAACTTCTTGTTTTCCCTATAAATCTATAAACAAAATCTGAATATGAGCCTGCATATATATTTTGTTTGAGCATTACAAGCTACAGGATTTTATTCAAGGCATCATTCCTTATTTTACATCAAATTACAACAAGCCATAACTAGGTTGTTGGCTGTCAAACATATTGTTATCTCGCATCATAAAAATAAGATATGGTTGCCATAATAAACCTTCAAATATCCATGCAAGCATATCGAGTGAATTACATAAGACTTGTATGGCACTAAATATAAAAATAGATAATTTACTTCCAATGCATGCTATAGGAGATACAAATCCACCTCATATATATTCAAATATAGCATGCAGCCCAAGAAAAGAATGGATTGGGGTTGCAATGCCACCCATCCAAATAAGGAAAATGAGTAGACTAATGGCCATTTCCAACGGCTTAACCATATGCTCAAGAAATCCTCTATTCAACAGATTTCATCCTACATGTGGCCATTCGAATTAACATTGGAAATGACAGAGATTCGAAGGAATTGCATGCCAAGAATATAAACTTAATCAATAACCCATTTCCACCATACTTCAGCAAACAGCGAAGGCTGGTATAAATCTCGTCATGGCCCCCAACTCAACACCAAGGCCAAGTTCCACCACAATAGTTCTTCAGAAGTATGCCCAAACAACTAGATGTATACATATGCAAACAGAGAAGCTACAACCAATGCAATAACTGCTCCATCACCCTCAAAACGCAAGCATAAAAATGGTTCACATGGCTTCCAGAGCGTTCAATACCATGGGTATGGAAACTACAACCATATAAGGGTTATTTCCCCATTTCCATCCAAAAAATGGGTGAAATAAAATGGTTCAAGGCTTCCAACAATCTCAAGGTCATGGGTATGTGCATGGGCCAAAGGATAAGCCAACGGTTCAAATGGTAAGTGGAAGGAGGGTTTGCCAAGTCAAAACAAAGACAAATAGAAAAGGATAGGGAACGATCAATTTCCAAATTTTCATCCAAGAAAATAGACGCTATACCCATCATATAATTCCCATGCAATATGGCGAGGTGTAGGCCTTTGCATGGCTTGGCTCATGGGTTTGCAAATATACTTTAATAAAATGAGAAGAGGTCAAATTTGTGGAAGAAGAGCTGAAACTAAATAGTCTAACTAAGGGAAACAAGGCACCCAAAAGACACTTCAAACTCATGCAGCAAAACATTCAAAATGCAAGGATAAAGGGTAGTTTAAGAGCCACAAAGCCTACCTCCTTTTCTTCCAGTGCTGGCTAGACGGCTTTCCCCTTCTTTGATGATCTTGCCATGGAATTTGCTTCCTTCAACCACGAAATTGATTCCCCAAGAGGCTGCCTTAATGTGTGTGCAATCAACCCTCAAATAACTTCTAGTTTTGGGATAAAAAACGAGAGGGTCGAGCAAAAAAAAGCAAATATGGCCTCTTCTCTTCACAACTGAGACCTTCCAACAAATGGGCCTATGCCTAAAGCAACCACCACAAAAAAGGGTATCCAATGGTGGAGTAGAGGTGTGATATGGACATTACAAAGGTAAGGATTATGGCCAAGTGAAGGCCGCTCCTCCACAGCAATGGAAATCTTCACATGTGCCTTTTTCTATCTCTGTAATGATTTTCAGGATACCGCTAATGACTTCTTTGCCAGCATTTGCATAAGATTCTAAGAGCTTGGTGCACATGATTCTTCTTCTTCTTCGCATACATGTAGGGAATGTAGTAATCTTCTCTTTGATATGAAACGGGGTTCCAGTGTCGAATATCTTCTTGGTCAAAGGTCAAATTGTCCGAAGTTAGGGATTTTCGGGCTGGAAATGGCTGGGTTGACATGGGCTGTTAGATCTCTATAAAATGGCCTCTGGGAATGGAATTTTTTTACGGTGCTCCTCAATTGGATGATGGTTCTTCTGGGGGTGAAGGAATCCATTCCAGTTATCTGGAATAAACTGTATCCAAAACCCTTTAAATTGGGAAATTTAGGACAACATCTGAATTCGAGATTATATTCTACCCACCAGTACTTTATTCAAATTTAGGTTGTGATAAAAATGTGAAGAAAATAATAATTTATCAATTTTATACTAAAAGTTAAAGTAAACCTTAAACTAATATTAATCATTGCATTAAAAAAATTGATGAAAGTTGATTCGAAGGATGAACAACATCCTTTAATTAAAGTCCTTTATGTCTTTTTAGTCACTTTGGTTCACAATAGATTTAATCTATGATATAGGACTTCCCAAACATATGGTAAGCCTAAACCAAATCAAAACTAATCAATATATATAAAACATGTATGGTCACTTTTGGTACTAATGTCTCTTCCTATGGTAACTTCCAACCCGAGGATTGCTTACTACTAGCTAGATCTCCATTGGACAAGAAATGGTGAGGGACTCTTTTACTCTATTTAGGGAAAAAAAAGGCAGACTTCTATTTTCTTGTGCTCGAATTTGGACGGATGCTTGCTAAGGTGATAAAACATGCTAAAATGGTCATAGAATTGATTTTACCATCAATCACTTAATGCTCCCCATTACAAGGGAATGATTGGGGAAAACACGAAGAAGGAAATCTCTAGTGATATAACATGTGTTTAATATTTTTTGGTGCCAAAGAAACTCCTTTAGTAAAACGTCTTCCGCCAAGTTTGTTTTAAGACAATTGTATTTCACTTAGTTTACTACATTTTTTCTTATGACAATTATATTTCACTTGGTTTGAGATATTTTTTAAGACAAGTTTAATGTTTAAGACTTAAAAAATGTCTTACACTACCATTTCTTGTAGACATGCACCTTTCAAGACCTTTCCAATCTAGGAAAGACACATCCAAAAATTCCAAGCGTTCCCTTAGCCTCAAGTAATACTAATATGAGCTAATAATAAAGTGTGTGCATATTAACTCAAGGATTTGAAACCCAAAGTTTACTTTTGGGTGGGTAATGTTATAGGCCCATAATATGCTTGGCTAATATTTGGCACATGGATAATTCAAATGTCTAGAATAAAATGAAATAATGATATAGGACTAACCTGAGCCAAAGTATAGTACAATGTAGCATACATTCTTGCACCCCTTTCTCTGTAGAACACAGTTATTTCTACTAAAACAAAAGGTTTCACATTTGAAAGTTGTTGACTCCTAAGAATATAAATGCTCCATACAAAGCCCCAACATTGATAGAGAGATCATTTCTTATGTCCCTGATATGATGTAATCTAGTCATTAGTATCTAATAAGAGTCTATATCATACAAAATGAGAACATCACACATTTTGGTGCTCTATCTATCCAAACAAAATATTTTCGGTAGTAATTTGTCATACAAGATATTTTCAACTACATACTGCTTTGTATTGACTTTCTAAAAGATAATTTCAAAGAGAAAAGCACAGGTAGGTGTGAAGAAGTATCTAACAACATTATAATCAAGACTTTATCAGTAAGTGCACTACTACTTCCACAGAAGGGACGTGAATTGTCCAAAGAATGATAATGAGTATTGGGTAGTAAAGTATAGATCTTGAGTTGAGCTCTTCAACGAAAGTTCTATTCCGCCTTCATGTCCAAGAAAAATAATTAAATCTTAAAATGTGACTTTGAAGTGGATATCTTAGTATCTAGTAGACTTGTTATAATGCTAACATAAGGATTCTAGTGCCAAAACATTAACAACTTTAATTCCTACTTGTGGAGGGAATAGTGTTTGGATTTCTCTACAAAGTCTATCCCTAGACGATGTTCAACAACAATATAACTAACTTCCAACATCCATGTAACTGGGTTGTATTTTTCTTTGATCTTTGCTACTCCATCAATAACAAGTAGTTTGCATGGTGAAAGTAAGAAAATTAACTCACATTTAGACATTAAATTGATAATACTTTGTTAAAACCATTCCTTTTCTAGCTACAGGACTCTGCAAAGTGGTTACCTCAAAATATTCAACAATCTTGTGATAATAATGGCCCAGTAGCCTGAAGTGAATGCCTTTCCCTCATCTTTTCATCAACAATAATTGAACCCATTACAGTGAGTCAAAAATCACCACTCTAAGATAAAAAATATAAGTTATCATATACTCTAGACATTACTTTATCTCATAAAAACCTTCAAATATGTCTATGTTGGGTTGATGAATGGTACATATAATCGTCCTTACAGTATCTATTTCATTACAAGAAATTTACATAACAATTGTAGCTACTATGGCATCCAAAATAGAAGTGCGCTGATCCATGAAAATTATAGAAATATTTGCAACATGCTCAACAACTATTATTAGCCTTTTCTTTTGTTATATTGACAATCAAGTCACACTAAGGAGGCCTACTAGTGCATCTCTTAAATTGTCTAATTCTACAAGTTCCATGACTTTATCAACAAAGGCCTGCAAATTGGTATCATTTTCAAGTCAGCAACATGATGATTTGTCACAATGTCATAAGAGAAATTGATTAGTTTTTTAGACTTACAACTTTGGTTTCTTTGTCAACATCCTTCAAAATATAGATAAATGACAAATATAACTGTGATTCCCAAACAGTGACATGTGGAGAATGTATGTCATTCTACTCACATTTATCGAAAATTTGAGCAAAGGTTTCCTCCTTTTTGGGAAATCCATATATCTGGATATCGCCCTCAATATATCCTCCATTCTTCCTTCCAACTAACACATCCATGAAAGTTGTCTTCCCTGTGCCACTAACCCCCATAAATGTTGTAAGAACACCAAGTATGAATGCACCTGTAACAAAGCAATTGAGTCTATCTTTAGTCACTTAGGGAAGAACAAGGATATATAAGGTGTATGGTTGGCTTGATGAAGATTCCTCCAAAGATGAATTTGACTATGAGGATCCATTCGGGCATGCTTTACATGTAATTGGAGGAATGGTTACATGTATTACATTCTATTTTTTCATGTCATTGATGGATATCCTTGTTCTTAGGTTAAAACTAGGGCCTAAGACCACGTGGATGAAGGATTTGAGAAAAAAGGGAGCTTTACAAGATGAACACCCAACTTGAGATCATGTCATGTAGCACTAAGATACACATGGGTCTGGTCAAAGGCCCACTTGTGTCTTGAGGTTGGATACCCTCTTGAAGGTGGTGGCTGGGGAATGTTGCAGGTAAGAATGGGTGAGATATAACCCTAATGGAAGAGCTTCCATGTATTTGAAGGTGTGTTTCCCCCTCAAGTAGAAATTTTTAAGGGTAAGGACACATTTTCACATATTTGGAGGCATATTTCACCTTTTGAGGTATTTGGGGTTAAGTACATTACAAAAATTCAACCTTAGGTGACTATTATCTATATGATCCTAGTTAAATATATAAATTTCTAAATTTAATATAATGTAGAAATTACTTTTAGATAATAACATCAATCACACAATAAGTGAAAAATTAAGAAGTGGAAGAATGAAAGAGTTTTGTAGATACATAAGTCATTTCTTCCCAAAATAAGCTTTTCATGCCTTAAGGAAACCTCTAGAAGCTACTAAATAACAACTTCAAGGTCATCATAGTCATCTCAAAATGAGGTATATGATCTGCACAAAAATAAATGCAAAAGTTGTACAACTGGTGTATTGCTCCATATGGCCATACAAAACCATATGATTGTATTGATTCTTTGTACAATTTCCTTTCAATCTCTTGAAAATCTGTAAGTTCATCCTTATTGTGCATTGCTTTCTCTCAGTTTCTCAATGTGGGCAATACCTCTCCATCTTGTCTTATTTATGCTTTTCTGAAACATGTACAAGTTCTTGCTTGCACTACATTTCTCAATGTACATATTGTTCGAGACCTTTTCTTCATATCTAGAAGAAATTTTGCATGAGGAGATACCATGTGGTTGTTGACATAATCAAACCCGCAGATGAATATTAAATTCATGCTTTAAAATAATTTAATGAAATAGAAAGTGGCAAGTGGCAATATGGACCCATTTTAGTCATTCAAAAGACAAAAGGAAGTGCTCCACTTGAGGAGGATTAGGGCCTTGAAAATAACCATGGAGAAAATGACACAAGGCCACCAATACAGTCGCCAAAGAATAACTCAGAGCATATTTCATAGGAACCAAAATGATTGTGAAGCCCTAACCATGGCCATCCCAATGCAAGCCAACAACCCACACTAGAAGATAAGTAGAGAAAAAGGACCATAGGGCCCATGGCATCCCAACATCCTTCATAACAATGAACCTCATCCCTAATTTTCTCCATCGTATTGTGCCCCAACACCAGCTAACCAACATGAAAATCCATTGAGGAGAAAATTTCATCAACGATGGCATCGAAAGGCACAAATGAATTTTCTAGTGCCCCCTTGTTGTGCATAGCTCCCACCAAAGAAGAGAAGTATAACATAATATTCCTAAGTGAATAACAACTATGATTGATCTCATAACCTCCATAATTCACCTCGCAACCTTTGGCATCTTCACCACGCCAAATTCTACAACTGAATCCACCTCATCTGAACACATTGCATTGGACAACGCCTCCTCATGCCACCATTCTGATAAACAATCAAAGCCTAAAAGACCTTGACCCTTTCAAAATACCTTAGCAAAGTCCTCTCCATTCACATTTGATTTGAAACAATGTAAAAAAGTATTGGTAGCATATAATATTCTCCCTCATGTGGTTATTTGAATTGTAACATCCTTTCAAGTGGTGAGATAAACAACCATCAGTGTGTTCATGATTTAGATTACCATTTTCTTTTTATTACTAAATAGTCAATACTAGTTCATTACTATTTTAGTAGATATCCCCTAGTTTTACCAAATACTCATTTTAATACCTCCAAAACCTATAACCCTCTACCCAAAATCCCCACCCCCAATATCTATAATATATTGGCTCTATTTTTCACAATTTTAAAAACCCCCTTTATGAATGAACATGATAATTAATAAAGTGAAGCCCCTATGGAAAGTCATCCCTTGAAGTGGTGATCCAATTTTGGCCTTTGGTAATGATCAATCCCATATCCTCTGATGATCCATCACATTATCCCAATCCCTCTGCGGACTGCATGAATGAGTTAAGACCTGCGACTCTTGTCCCTCAAACTCAGCCTGTAGATGAGCCCTCCTCTCTTTCCAATAAGTCATCCTATGTCACTAGGTTGCCATTCCAACCTTTGGATATGGTCTCGTCCCCTGGTACATTTTCCCCTGACAAGGTGACATAGGGTTACCCCCGCTTAGACCCACAGTATGCATGTATAATGCATAAGCACATTTGTCCTAGGAATTTTAACTCTCTAACGAGTCAAAATCTTCAACCATCAATGGTTAAGGCACCCTTTCTTAATCTCTGTGGAATAATTTATAGACTAACTAAGTCTAACCCTTAATTCATCCTTTTCTTTCTATCGGAAATCATTCACTCTCATAAACCTTAGTTTAAACCTTTTAGTAACCCTTAAGCCCGCATATATATTCAAACCCACTTATAATTGGAATTTCACATAGAAATCTCATGTAGGTGATTTATTCTATTATAAACCCTTTATGATAGAATTCCATTCCAAACATACCTTTTCCACACTTTTTAAAGCCCTTGCACAGTTTCTGAGGTTTCGCTATATCACTTATCGCAATCGCGATTCTCCGCAGTCACACTACACACTCCTTGCATCCCCGATATGCGATAAAAAAACCTTCCGGAACTCAAATTATTAGACCCACATCTATAACTCTGTTGGGTCCGTCTCGTGGCTTCAATCCTTTCTGTTGCGCTCCGCCTTCTCCGATCTCTGATCGCACTTAATGCTTAAGCCAAACTTCAAAAGGATTACTCCCACATCTATAGATCGCTAGCCTGTGCATCAAAGCCTTCCTCTATACTCCACCGTCCTTCATTATCCCTGATCTTCGATCAAGCAACTTGCGCCGCAATCCTCCATCGTGGATCTACACTCAATGGATCCAATGGTCCATGATGATTTTGGGTGAGACACAAGCACGGAGAAAAATCACCCGATAAACCGGTTTCCTCTCTCTGCTTTCATGCTACGTGTCAACTGATGAGTGGAATCGACTGATTACCCTTCAATACCACCTACCACTTTTGCTCCGCCCGAAATACCGCTTTCCAGTATAAAAATCACTTTGTCGCCGACTATCTTATGTGCTCTTCCACCATGCGAATCGATCCTGCCCATTGATCTATAAGATCCAATGGTTGTTGTACATCACCTCTTCACTTCTCCACTCTTCTCTTTACTTATGTTTTAAGCTATTTCTTTAGTGTTTTCTCTGTGGTTTAGGTTTCTTCAAAGGTTCTCATCCTTGCGCTATTCTGCTGCTCAATTCACTCCTAAGCTTGACTTTTGTGAATCCTCACATCGTTGTCTCTCTAGAGCTTTGCTCTGATCCTCCAATTGGGTTTGATGATCCATTATGATTCCTCTGAATCATTCTTCTCCTTTGCGTAGTTCTATAGAAATCTGCCTACAACCTCTGTTACAGAATACACAACTTACATGTAATTCAATCATTCAATATTCATTTCACACATCTATATAGTTCTGGAATAAACTTTTGTATCTATAAATATGAACAACTGATTACATATGGAGACTCTTTGTCCCTCAGGTCTGATCTTGAATATCAGTGGCCTCCTCCTACACTCTGCCCGTAGGCTTACATTTATACCAAAAAGGTTCTGTTGAACTAATTTTGGTTCAGATCCTTAATCTACTGAACTGACTCCTAAATGTCCTCTATGTCCACTTCTAACTCCAGTCAATCCCTAAGAATCTTCTCCAGTTCCTCGAATCATGAAACTACCTTAAGAGTTATAATTGACTTCTAACTCTCTTGTCATTATTAACCACTCATGTTCTCCTTCATTTGAGAGCATTTAAAAACATCCTCACAACATCTAATTAATTCCTATTCTAATCACTCAAAATCCTAAATATTACATTAACTTAACACTTAGGAAACCAACTTCCCTAAAACACATGACTCCCTATGTCTACTAAAATACAATGATTTTCCTTGGGTTGAATGCTCCTACATCACAAGGAATTGGAGGCTATTTTGTCCTCATTTGAGAATATGGCTCTCCTTTCTATTCAAAGATTAATTTTCCATAATCCTTTGGATTCTGGAGGTCAATCATATAAAAATGACACACATAGGAAGAAGAAACCCCCTAAATATAAAGAGGTTTAAGCCTATAACAAGATCGAATTGGGTTATGCCGATGAGGTTAGATCTCCCAATAACTGGTTTGATAATGATTATGATTTTACTATTGGGAATATCTCTATTTTTTTTATTTTGATGGTGTTCAGGTCCTTAGAGGGGATGTAACCATGCATGTGGTACCTCCATGATTATTATGTCCATTAACATCCCAGGTTTGGGAGTGACTCCAAAATTAATCTCTCTTAGAGGTATTATTTGGGTTCATAAACCCTCTCTAGTCCTTTTCCAATAAACGATGGTTTGTAGAGATAAGGTGTGGGAGGTAATGTTTTCTGTATGCCCTTAATGAAATGTAGTTGCAACTGATGCTATTGGGTTATGTGGGATCCAAACATTATTGAGATGCAGGAATTTCTATCATGTGTAGCGATTATCATGACTCGACACATGATGGGAAGCTATCAAAGGGTTTGAATTGTCAATTCATATGCTCCATATGTGGGGCATAGTATATTTTGGGACCAAGTTTCACAATTTGGAATCCTTCAATTAAGTTCCATGAGCATCATGGGGGGTCTTAATTTTTTAATGGGGAGGGAAGAGATTTGGGGACAAAAGTCTAGAATTGATAGTATGGATGCTTATTTTAAAGGTTTGATGGAGGACTTTTCCCTATTAGATGTGAGACCAGATCCTCTTGGCCCCACTTGGAGGAATGGGAGAACTAGTGAGGAGGGTATCTAAGAAAGAATGGATTGGTTTCCAGTTAATCAAACTATTGTTAATCATGTGATATATATAAGATGTTATATTATTCCAACATTTATTTCTGATCGCTTGCCCATTATGCTGCTGCAGGACAAAGGGGAACAAAAGAGATCACAACCCTTCAAATTCAATCTGAAATGGCTTAAAATGGAATTTGGGGATCTGGTTTGAAATTGTTGGTCTTGATCATTGCTTCCTTCTCCATAATATCACATGACATCCATATGACAAAAGCTTAGAGAGCTGAAAAGGGCCACTCAAGAATGGATTAAGGGGATGAAGGAGGGTGAAACTAAATCTCTTAGGGAGATTGACATTTTCCTATGTTATTTCAATGATCCTCAAGATCCATTATTCTTATCAGAGGAATACTGGCACAAGATCATTTAATTGGAGTGTAAGAGAAGGGACATTCTCTGCTCATGGAAGAAGACATCCACATGAAGAGCAGGGTGACATGGATAAAACCTGGAGATAAAAATATGAGGTATTTCCATGCACATTTCAATGTCAAGAAAAAAATCAATTCCTTAAGGAGGATAAGAGATGACTTCAAAAACATATTCAGTTCATAGATACCTATTGAACATGCGACTGTCACACATTTCAAAGGCCAATTATCAGCACAAGAGAAATATTTCTGGTCACAAATGAATTTTATTGAAGAAGTTCCAAACATGTTGACATCAGAGGATAGTGACAGATTGGGACAACAAATCACAAGGGATGAATTGACAAAGATATTGAAGGGATGTGCAAAGGAGAAAAGTCTTGGCTTGGATGGGCGAGGGATTGAACTTTTTATTCACTACATTGATTTGATGATCCCATATTTGTTGGCAGTAGCTAAAGAATATAGGATTCATGGGTTCACCTCAGGGGCCATAAATGTGACTTTCCAAACATTAATCCTAAAAATGGTGGAACCAAGAACCTTTGCATATTATCGTTCCATATCTCTCTGCAACTCGGTGTACAAAATGATATCAAAATTGATTGCAAGTAGGTTGAAGTCAGTATTTTCAAATCATATTACAGAGGAAAAATTTATTTTCTTAGAAGGTAGACAAATACAAGGTGTAATTGGTATTACCCAGGAGATGATGTACTCTATTAAATCACAGAAACAAAGAGCTTCCCTTCTAAAGGTAAACTTGGGTAGGGCATATGATTGCATTGATTGGAAATTCTTCTTCTTGGTTTGGTTAAAATCTAGTATGTCTTTATTTAACATTAAATGGATTTTGGCATGTTGCAAAACTACAAATTTTGTTATCATTATTAATGTCTTTCCTTCATAGTTTTTCAATGCATATAGAGGAATTAGACAGGGTTGTGCCATGTATCCATTTCTCCTTCTCTTAGTTATTGATTGTTAAAGTAGAAAAATGTGGTTGTCAAAGGTGTTATCACCTAAATCTGCCTTAGGCTGAAAGAAGGCAAAATTCAAGGTAACCACAAACCATGCTCAGTCTAGTAGCTAGCCCTACCAGAACAGGAGAGGGCTCTCTCCGAGTCACACTTAGTGAATAGATAGACGAAAAGGCCTGAGATGACTTACAGTGAAATATTTATCTTAGGCTAGTAAGTGAATATGGATACAAGAAATGATTTCTATGAATGACTGTGTTTCTGGGATGGTATGGGACCAATGGACCTCAATGAAACAAAGAGTTTAATACAAAGGCACAGATTACTTCGTGAGGAAAGATAGGTGGAGAGTCCAGAAATTTAGTTTGAAAGCAACGCGGAATGGAGAGATTGCTTAGGAGGGTGAAAAGGGCATGGGCAACATGAATCCTTTTCAACAGAAGAAGAACACTAAACATGAAATTTTCCCACAGGCAGAGAAATAAAATTGAATTCTAAATGAATATGAAATGAACTATGAAACATAACAAGATAGATATGAAACATAAGAGACACATTTGCTACACTCACAACCACATGTATCTCATGAAACAGAGCCGCTGCCTTTCATTAATCCTCTGTAAAAATATACAATGAAGAAACAAGAGTTTCTTTCCCACAGTCTCCCAGAAGTTACAAGCCAACCAACTCTTTGCAAATGGTTTGCATATAATATATAGAATGTGCCATGAAGAGATAGAATGCCCAAGGGTTGGGGATTTAGTCGAATCATTACAAAATGAAGGTGGAGAACTAAACATCAGCTATAGGTGCAGCGCCACAAACATGACAAATGGCTTGGGTGACCCTTTGCCTTCCTTTGCTACTTGGATAGATGCCCATTTGGAGTGAAAATTCCTTAGAAGCTACCTTTGGTGCCAAAAAAATGAAGTGTAGATGAGGGGGCCCACTTATGAAAAGTCGGGAAGCGAAATTTCGCGAAACAGAGGCATTTTGGGCCTTTTTTCCTATATGCGTCGCACCCTTTTCTGTATGCATCACACCACTTTGAGGCCAGTTTTGAGGCACGTGCAGGAGTCCAAAATGCGCCCAAGTGTGCTCGCTGGAAAGCCTGTCCTATCTACTTTCCAATCCAAGTGGAATTTTTGAATTTGGAGCTCGTTTGCCCCTCCAAATCTTCATTCGCCCAAGACTGCTTTCCTGTGTGTCAAAATAGGGGTAGTGAGGCCATCGTTTGGGTGTTTTTGACCTCGTGGAGACTCAAATCATGCCCAAGTTTCTTGCTCGAGTGCCAGTAGTCGTAATTTTTCCTACTAAATCCACAAATGCAAACCATTTCTTATTTGGAGCTCCCAATCCTACGCGTCGCGCCGGTGGCGCGGCGCGTATAGAGAAAAAACCCGTGTTTGTGCCAAAAAAATTCCATGTGACCAAAATTGTCCCAAATTTCTTGAAATTTGGGCTGGAGGTTTTCTAAGAGGAACTATACTAGGCCACAAAAGCTTCAGCCAATATTCAAATCCGATCTTTCTCTTTTGTCTCTTTTTCCTCTTTTGTTGCTTTGCTCAATTTGGCCTTCAAGCTCCTGATTCGGGCCTTGGAACTCATATTGCGTGCCCTATAATGATAAACCATATGTCTCAATAATGCTTTGTTCTAGTCACTTTTTCCAATAGCTTCTCTAAGTGAATGTTAATCCTCTTGAGCCAAATCTCACGATCAACCTCTATCTCCTGTTGAATGGGTGTCCTCTCATTTAGGCTTCGTTGGGCAGCCTGCTGGTCTTCACGTATGTTTTGTCACCTCTATGAGGCCTCCTGGTTGCATGTACCTCTATTGGCAAATCACTGTGTGTCTCTTCTTCATGATCATATGACGGATCAGATGTCATGTCTGCTGGTGGACAAACTACCTGAAAAGACAAAATGACTGCTGTGTATAAACTGTGCTTGCACTGCTCTTTTGGGTGATGTATTCAAATTCTGCCACCAAGGGAAAAAAGCAAATGCAACAGGGACTGTTAGTGATTGTTAGGAAGGGGAAAAAATATTGCAGAATGGAAATAATTGGGAGAAATTAAATAGGGAAATATGGGATAGGGTTTGAGGGTTTGATGCATGGGAATAGTGTTTAAGGTTTGGGATTTGTTGATAGGTTTTGTTGTGTGGGGTTGGAGGATTTAGGATAGAGTATGTAGAAGAAAGGGGTAATGAATTTAGGTGATAGGGATTTAGGGATTAGTGAAAATAAGGGAACAATGGGAGAGAGACAAAATCTTGGTGGAAAAAACAGTGAATTGTAAACCTGGCTGCAATTGGCTTGAGGATCCTTTAGAAGTAGGTTTTGAAAATTTTTATTGCAACCACTATCACCCATTAACCACCATATTTTACCATAAAATTTGATGCAATGTCAAGATAGCAAGCCTAACTAGAAAATATAGGCAAAGCATTAGAAATTTGGAGAAATTCCAATGAATTTCATGCCTTTTATCCCTGTGCGCCGTGCCTCCCATGTGCGTCGCGCCAGTGTAAATTTACACTGGAAATTTTCTCCTAGTGCGCCGCGCTCTCTGTGTGCATCACACCTTTTTCCAGGTGACTTTTGGAGGCCTTCCCAGTATCCAAATTGGGTTCAGGGTAGCTCGTTGGAAAGGTCTTTGAGTCTACTGTGCAACCCAAACCAAATGTTTCAATTTGGAGTTCATTTTCCCTATCAAAACTTAAATAGCCTAAGACTGGTCAAAATGTGCCAAATGAGGCTGCCTCAAGGTAGAGTACTGTTGCAATCAACTTTGGAAGGTGTTCCTCAACTCCAAATTTAACTCATGATAGCTCATTGGAAAGGCCTTTGTGTGTAGTTATTAGTTTACTCATCAAGAAAGTCATTTGGCCAACCAAGCTAGGAGAAAACTTGATTTTCCCAATGTCACTTCAGAGGTGTATCAATTCTCCTAAGGCGATTGTATTTTTGACATTTCTCTAAAACCATGACACCTGTGTAAAAAGTGAAGGAGGTTTTTCTTCCTTGGTCCAGTGTGGACAAAATTCTCACTTAGTTTTCCAAAATTCATCTTTGATTTCTCAAAACATCATTTGAGTGAAACCTATCCCGATGTGTGGGACAAGGGAGTTTGTCGAAATGAAGCAAAATGAAGGGGATAGGGGAATTCTAAATTCTTGAGAAAATTTTTGGAAGTGAGGAGGGATGTTAGAAAGTAGAGGAAAGTGGAATCTTAGAAATTTAGTGAGGGGAAGGGGTCCGAAAAGGCAAAACACAGGCCTAGCCTAGAAAATTGCCAGGTTGTAGCAAGAAACTAGGGTTTGTGCGAAAATGAGGAATTTGGGTGATCTTAGTGATGGGAAGTGTTTGATAAGGTATTTTAAGGATAGGGTAAGGTGTATGAACATCAGGATACAAGTTTTGCCAATGATTTGACTGTCCAAGAGAAATTGCCTTCAAAACCCTAAGAAAGGGAAATGACCTTACCTAGGCGCAACTAATGCATGAACAAGGTGTAAAATGACCCAGTGGAACTTGGCATGATGATGAAAACCTTTTGAATGATGGTACACTCAGTTGAATGGTGACATGGAACATCATTTGGACAACTTTGACAAGGGTAAAATCAAACCCTAGACGTAATGCCTAGTGACCAAATTTTGCTTGAAGACTCACTGAAATGACAAAATTTGACCTTGCCCCTTAAATTCACTTTGTAAGAGCATGTTTGATCACTGGAGGAAGGCTGCAAAGACTGACACTAACATTGGATCCAATGGGGGATGGTAGCTCCTTGGAGGTGCAAGAACAACATATCTTTGGAAGAGCTAGACAGTGCATTTTGTCCATTGGGCTATGGAGTCATTATTTCGACAAACCACACACGACTCTGACTCATTTATTGATTGAAACCTGACTCATATTGACTTAATTATGGAACCAACATGACTGAAAAAACTGACTCAATGCAAAAGGAAATGACTCATGACTGACTTAACTAAAACAAGAACTTACGAAACTTGTTTGAATGGTAGCAGTCCATCAAGATTCGAGGGTTTCAGAACATGATGACAGCCACCTGTGTACTAATGCAATATGTACAATCATGTGTAATGTGTCTTCCAATGTAACCAATCAAGTAGATGCCTCCTTTATTGATTCTCCCGATCAGATCTTCTGGTCAACAACAGATACTGGTAACTGGGCCTCCAAAAACATAATTGACCATGATCTCCTTCATCATTGAATACTTCAATAATGACCTTCACTGCTGTCTGCAACAAATCTGCCATTGGATCATGAAGAACATAAGGTCTTTCCTCCTGCTGAAGAAACAAGGTGTCATTTTCTTGTGATGCTGATCTCTTTTCATAAATAAGAGTAGGTTCTTGGTCTTCAAACAATTCTGAACAAGTAGATGAGCAGATTTCCTCTTCAAAGAACATTTCAGAACATGAAACATAGGAAGAAGAATATGAAATGGAATCCTGAATGGTCTGGTCTACTGAAGTCTCAATACATTGTAGATCATCTTCATATGATATGACAGGCAGATTGTCTTTACATCCATCAATCATGAGAAAAGAAACTTCAAATGAGTCTTGAAACCCAACACAATAATATCATCTACCATAAATTCACCCGGATCTTTTTCACTTACTTGAACAAAATTCTCATCTTGTTGTTCATGAGCTGACTGGACTACCTCTTTATGAAGGCTTTGTTCTGATGACATGAGAACATTTGGATTCAAAACTTTGTTTTCTTCATTCCAAGTGATTTTAACAACATAATTCTCTTTCATGGGACTTAGTACAAGGTTTTCTTGGTCATCATAATCTGAATCTACATCTGAAATGGTTGTCTTGACATTATCACATTCTGGAATTAGAACTGGACTTCCTTGCATGTTGTCTTCTTCTATGGACATATCTGAACCAACCCTTTTTCTTTCATCACTTTTAGTCATATAGACATCTTCAACCTGCTGATCTATAAAGCTGTTCACTGGATTGTCATCCTTTTCAAAAGAGGAAGAAGTTTAACCAACCCTTTCTTGACCATGTGTGCACTGCAAACCTGCTTTAGCTTGAGCTGGAACATGCCCGTGCAAGAGTTGATCTATCTCGTCTTCAGACAAAGGAGATAAGTCCTTTTGTTTCCTTTTGCTCAAACAATGATTGTCTTCAATATTTTCAAGTGAAGGAGTATATAAATTTTCCTCATACTGCTGATCCATTTCATGTAATTCATGTTGACTATAAAGATGCAAAATTCCTTCATTTTCCACCGTACAAAGATCTTGATTCTGCTGCAAAGTTTCCTGAGCATCTTGATGGGACTCCTCTAGTTTTTCTTCATGTTGCTGAAATGGATTCTCGTACAAGGCTTCCATGATCTCATCATCCATAAAATTATCATCCTCATAGTATTTTTCAAGGCTTTCAATAAAAGTAGAAGCATGTTTTCAACAGTCATGAACTAGATTCAATGATGGATAAGAGTCTTTATATCTTTCAATGAACAGGGCATGAAAATCCTTTAAACAGTAAATACAAGCAGGCGGCAAACTTTCATACCAAGATTGGGCTTCACCTTCTAGAGTGGCCAGGAACATCTTCATTAGGCAATCTTCAGGAAAATCAACCTTCAACTTGCGAATATGCATGTGAAATCTAACTAGATGTAAAGCAGCGTCCTTCTTACCATCATCTTTAAACGTAGGCAGATTCTTTGACCAATCTACCTTCGGAATTTTATTTGGAAAGCCTGGAATGTGATCTCGGCTCATGGGAGCATATCGTCGAGCAAGCCGATCCATCTTGAAAACCTCAAAGCTACTAATCTCTCGGCAGTGGAGTCGCCATGAAGCACCGGTTGCTGGATTCTTCAGCGAAAGGAGTCACCAGGTGAATGATTTCAGTCGTCTTCTTATGTCTGATCGTTGTTCACCATCAACCATCAAATCTGAACTTGAGATATGTCCTGGGGCAAGACAATCTACAAGAAAACTATTTTGTTCCCCAGCGGAGTTGCCACTATGTTATCACCTAAATCCGCCTTAGGCAGAAAGAAGGAAAAATTCAGGGTAACCACAAACCATGCTCAGTCTAGTAGCTAGCCCTACCAGAACAGGAGAGGGCTCTCTCTGAGTCACCCTCAATGAATAGATAGACAAAAATGCCTGAGATGACTTACAGTGAAATATTTATCTTAGGCTAGTAAGTGAATATGGATACAAGAAATGATTTTTATGAATGACTATGTTTCTGGGATGGTATGGGACCAATGGACCTCAATGAAATAGATAATTTAATACAAAGGCACATATTACTTCGTGAGGCAAGATAGGCGGAGAGTCCAACAATTTAGTTTGAAATCAAGAGGAATGGAGAGATTGCTTAGGAGGGTGAAAAGGGCATCGGCAACATGAATCCTTTTCAACAGAAGAAGAACACTGAACATGAAATTTTCCCACAGGCAAAGCAATAAAATTGAATTCTACCTTATCTAACTCATAAAATTTCACTGGAAATGAATATGAAATGAACTATGAAACATAACAAGATACATATGAAACATAAGAGACACATTTGCTACACTCACAACCACATGAATCTCATGAAACATAGCCACTGCCTTTCATTAATCCTCTGTAAAAATATACAATGAAGAAACAAGAGTTTCTTTCCCACAGTCTCCCAGAAGTTATAAGCAAACCAACTCTTTGAAAATGGTTTGCATACAATATATAGAATGTGCCATGAAGAGATAGAACGCCCAAGGGTTGGGGAGTTACTCGAATCATTACAAAATGAAGGTGGAGAGCCAAACATCAGCTACAGGTGCAGCGCCACAAACATGACAAATGGCTTGGGTGACCCTTTGCCTTCCTTTGCCACTTGGATAAATGCCCATCTGGAGTGAAAATTCTTTAAAATCTGCCTTTGGTGCCGAAAAAATGAAGTGTAGATGAGGGGGCCCACTTATGAAAAGTCGGGAAGCGAAATTTCACGAAATAGAGGCATTTTGGGCCTTTTTTCCTATATGCGCCGCGCCCTTTTCTATATGCGTCGCGCCACTTTGAGGCCTATTTTGAGGCACTTGCAGGGGTCCAAAATGTGCCCAAGTGTGCTTGTTGGAAAGCCTGTCCTATCTAATTTCCAACCCAAGTGGAATTTTTGAATTTGGAGCTCGTTTGCCCCTCCAAATCGTCATTCTCCCAAGACTTCTTCCTGTGTGTCAAAATAGGGGCAGTGAGGCCATTTTTTGGGTGTTTTACTAACCACCGTCTTTTACCATAAAATTTGATGCAATGGAAAGATAGCTAGCCTACCTGGAAAATATAGGCAAAGCATTAGCAATTTGGAGAAATTCCAATGAATTTCAGGCCTTTTAGCCCTGTGCGCCACGCCTCCCATGTGCGCCGCGCCAGTGTAAATTTACACTGGAAATTTTCTCCCAGTGCACCGCGCTCTCTATCTGCGTCATGCCGTTTCCAGGTGACTTTTGGAGGCCTTCCCGATGTCCATATTGGGTGCAGGATAGCTCGTTGGAAAGGTATTGGAGTATTGTTTCCAACTAAAGCAGTATTTGTCAATTTGGTGTTCAGTTTCCTTGTAAAAAATCAAATCTCCCAAGACTGGTCAAAATGTGCCAAATGAGGCTGCCTTAAGGCAGAGTACTGTTGCAGTCAACTTGTGAAGGTGTTCCTCAACTCCAAATTGAGCTCATGATAGCTCATTGGAAATATATTTGTGTCTAGTTATCAGTTTACTCATCAAGAAAGTAATTTGGCCAACCAAGCTAGGAGAAAACTTGATTTTCCCAAGGTCACTACAGAGGTGTATCAATTCTCCGAAGGCAATTGTATGTTTGACATTTCTCTAAAACCATGACACCTGTGTAAAACGTGAAGGAGGTTTTTCTTCCTTGGTCTATGGGGGAAAGAAACCTCTCTCTGTGTTCCCAAATTCATATTTAATTGCTCAGAAACATCATTTGAGTGAAACCTATCCCGATGTGTGGGACAAGGGAGTTTGTCGAAATGAAGCAAAATGAAGGGGATAGGGGGATTCTAAATTCTTGAGAAAATTTTGAGAAGTGGGGAGGGATGTTAGAAAGTAGGGGAAAGTGGAATCTTAGAAAGTGAGTGAGGGGAAGGGGTCCAAAAAGGAAAAACACAGGCTTAGCCTAGAAAATTGCCAGGTTGTAGCAAGAAACTAGGGTTTGTGCGAAAATGAGGAATTTGGGGGATCACAGTGATGGGAAGTGTTTGATAAGGTATTTTAAGGATAGGGGAAGGTGTATGAACATCAGGATACAAGTTTTGCTGATGATTTGACCGTACAAGAGAAATTGCCTTCAAAACCCTAAGAGAGGGAAATGACCTTACCTAGGCGCAATTGAAGCATGAACAAGGTGTAAAAATGACCCAGTGGAACTTGACATGATGATGAAAACCTTTTGAATGATGGTACACTTAGTTGAATGGTGACATGGAACATCATTTTGACAACTTTGACAAGGGTAAAATCAAACCCTAGACGTAATGCCTAGTGACCAAATTTTGCTTGAAGACTCACAAAAATGACAAAATTTGACCTTTCCCCTTAAAATCACTTTGTAAGAGCATGTTTGATCACTGGAGGAAGGCTGCAAATATTGAAACCAACAAAAGGATAATGGAATTATTAAATGGATTAGAGTAACCAAAAATATTTCCATCTCTCATTTAATGTTCGTAGATGATATGTTACTCGGTGGGGAATCCATGATGGGGGAGTGGAGAACCATTAGAGATCTCATTAAATCATTTGGAGTTGTGCATGGTTTAAGTATGAATGTAGGAAAATTGATCTTGTTACATAATGACAGTGAGGAGAATGTACCAAAGGACATATGTGATATGTTTGTGGTAGCATCGTCAATCTTGGATGATGGTTTAACCTACCTTAGGTTTAATATGAAACCGAAAGGATACTATAACTAGGATTGGGCATGGTTAATCAAAATATTTCACAAAATATTGGATAGTTGGAAGTACATATGGTTGATGAAATCGATGCTACAAAAAATTTTAGTATATTGGATGCACCTTTATTTAATTCCAAGGGAGATCACCCATAAGATAGACGCTATCCTGAGCCACTTCTTATGGGTTGGAACACAGTTACAAGACAAAATTCATATGGTACGATGGAAACACTTACAAGGCTAGTGGACGAAGGAGGTTGGCATTTCATAAATACATCCATTTTTAAAAAGGCTTTGATTATAAAAAACATGTGGAGGGTAGTGCCTGGAAATGGTGTGTGGTATCATATCATTAAGGAAAAATATATTTTTGGTCAAACTTTCTCCTCATGGATTAGTAGCAGTGCAAAGAAAAAATTTGTTATATCACACATACGGAGAAGTATGATGCACACTCTATTGATAAATCTAGGGCATAACAATTAGGTGATTTCTCTTGTAATGATAAATGCTTGTGAATGTTTTGTACTCCTTTAGATTATGATGTTCTCTTTAGTTATATTATTATAGTGTTCTTCATAAAACAACTACCAAAGCATAAATAATAAAGAGACAAGTGACACATAATATAGGCAATAAGCTAGGGCCAAAACCTCTCCCACTTGAGAGGAAAATGTAAACAAATTCTTCTTCTTATAGAGACTTCAATTAACGAATACCAAGACCAAGAACCTTGACTTATTTGACCTCTCCAAAACCAAGACACTAAGCTTCTTATGTTGACCTCTATTTCTTAATAGAGTCAATGATAGTCAACTACCTGTTTCTTCTTTCTGCCTTTGTTACCTTTCAGATCTTGGCTTCCTTTTCTCTACTTAAGACCTACAACTTATCTTCCCTAATTCATAAACCCTAGTACATGTAGATGACCTTCTCTTATACATTGATTTCCTTCGCTTTAGGTGGAGGCCACCTTCTTGAAAACTCGGCTTGAGACACTCCTTCGTTTTCTCCTTGACTTGAACTTCAAAAGGGACTGTAGTACTTCTACTTCTTCTACAATTGGTAGCTTCTATACTTCACATTTGTGGAGTGATTTAGCCTAAAACAAACCCAAAAACAAAGCTAAGGACATCACTATTCCTTTCCTTCCTTTTGTTGGTTACGAGGCTCCTTCCCTTGTGATTATCACACTCCTTATTGCAAAATTCTCCTTGACCAAAATTATGTCCTTGAAATGAAGTCGAGCTACCCTATTTATAATGGTTTCCCACGTAAATTAGCTGACTTGAGTTGTGTGTGAACTGACATGTCCTTTGGTGAAGCTTTGTAATTTCATTTGAGACTGACTTGAACGAGATGTTTGAGCTTGATCTTGAAGGGTCTCTTTGACTCTTTCAGTGACTCACTTATATTTGTAACATGCCCAAGAAGGGTAATCCATAGACAACATTGGCTCAATAGACTATTATGACTTGATGACAAACCTAAATGCTCACAATGGGAACCTTAACTAAAATAAAATTCCTTGATGAGGAAACCCATGATTCAGGCAATACAGAAAGTAATTTTATTTTCTTCTATACATCAATTACATAAAATCATATTTACACATGTCATTATGAAGGCCGAACCTAGTTACACTTTTCAACACACTTTACACTGGATGTTGGGGTTCGTTTGTTGGGGGGTTGGAGATGGATCCAAAATCAAAATTGGATTAGAAGCCATCATGGGGAAGGATATAAACAATTCATTATCCTTTTAGTTATCATAAGTCCTTCACAGAAAGGACATTATTCGATTACAACAGATATATCTATGAGGGACTCAAAACATTGATCAACAGAGCTGGAGAAAGGCTGGAGGCCTTGGCATACCAGAGATATATCATGAGGAATTGGGGTCATACGTAGGGAAACTTAGATCTGCTGGAATCACTCTTGGTGATAAGCATGACTGTATGATATCGGGGGGTAAAATGAAAAATAACAATTTGATGGTCCAAGACATCTACTTGAAGTTGCCAAGGCTCGGGAGGATCAATGACTATAATAAGAATCTACATGATATATGGAGATGGAATCTCTCGAACAAACTGATTTTTTTTGTCGACTAGAAGCACATGATCATATATTAACATGGAACAACTTACAAAAGAATGGGTTCATTGGTACTTGAATATTCCCTTTATGCATTGGGGGGGTGGTGGGGGGAGATAAAGATCATTTTTTGATCAAATTCTCATATGCGAGGATGAATTGGGATGGGGTTATGGAGGAAATTAATCTTCCTTTCATTGGCACTAATAAACCCTTGTTCAAATGCCTTATGTCATGGTTCACTTCACATAGGACGTATAGGTCCCTCCCATTATATATCATATGTATTATATGGCAAAGTAGGAACGCTAGCATTTTTTATTAGAAAACTATGATTGTTAGAGAAGCCATTATCAAGACAGTTTCTTTTTCCAATGAGATCGGGTTGATGATCAAGTCTAATAAAAATAGGAAATGCAAATTCATTGATATTTGGAAAGAATATCCGGTTGGGTTTTTTTACGGAGCCAACAATAGAAGGAAATATGGATGTGGTGCAATCATAGTTACAGAGCCTAGTAATTTCTTCCACTTCTGGTGGGAGGTAAAAATGGGATCAAACGACAAATTAGAGTTTAAAACATTATGGGGATTCCTTATTGCAGCAAAATGGCTAAGGTTAGACAAAATTTAGGTATATGGAGATGCAAAAGGAATCATTGATAGGGTAAACAAGCATACTAATTTCAATGCCCCCATACTTGCAAATTGGATGATGAGGATTCAGAACTTAGTAATGAATTTTAATAATATACATTTCCAAAATATATATAGAGAACATAATTGACAACATACCCCCTATCTAAAAGAGGTATTTCGAAGGAAAAATGTAAAACAAATTTCTCAGCCTTCAAGTAGGGTATCATGGTAAATGCAAGGAACATCAACTACTCTTAGGAGACATTTTAACAAAAACCCAATTTTGATGGAATTTTTATATCTTTAGATAATGAAAGTGTTCATTTATGAAAATGTAATGGTTACAAGCTAACATTTGATGTTAAGAAAGACACTTTTTGTAGAACGGGAAAATAGAAATGTATGGGCATAAGAATGATAGGAGAAGCATGAAAGGAAAATATAATGAATGAAATCTGAATTATTTATTATCCTTATATTTTAATACAAATATAGCGTTCTTTTCTTTCTGAAAAAAAAAAAAAAAAAAAAAAAAAAAAAAAAAAAAAAAAAAAAAAAAAAAAAAAAAAAAAAAAACATAGTGTCAAAATAAATGAAATAGTAAAAAAACACATATTAAAACACAATCGACGGAGACCCCGAAAAGTACTCCAACTATATTATTGCCTATCCACGTTTAGCGAAAGTGCCTCCATTTCTCCTCTCATGAAGCACACCTTTGTTGTTGGCCTCCATCACCCTAAATCCCATCAGTTGTTGTGAGCCTCCATTTCTCCACTTCCTGAAGAACCCATCACAACGTAAAGACGAACTCCTAATCCTTTACCTTTAGCTTTTTTACTAGCGCCTCGCATTAAATTTTTTAAGACAACTTTGGATGTAACATCATTACGGTAGGTGAATGTTCTCAAGAGTCAGGGGCGGGATATGAGGTCATTTTTAATGGAAATTACAGAGGGTTAGTCCACCTGGAGAAGACGGTTATTTCCTATTTCAATTATAGGTGTCCAAAAGATTGTGAAAACGTGTGAGCATTAAATTTTTGAATAATATTTCACTTACGATTTTGAATACCATATCAATGGTTAGTCAATTATATGTCATAACATTTCAAACTGTTTTAATCCTTACCAAAAAAAGTTAAAAAACAATATATAATAAACAGTGAAATAGAATATGGTTAAATATATAAATAGAAAATCTTATTTATCAAAAAGATAATTAAATAAATAAAATTATAAAAAGCATTGAGTTTTTAATTAGAAAAAATAAATAATATAAATTAGTATCAACACGAGCCTGACTATGATCATAGGCTTTTATTTATAACTCTCAATTTTGTCATACATAGAGATCTTACAGAAGATAATATTTATAGCCAAAAGAAGTTAATATTTGATAGAAATAAAAAAGATCTCTTTCTAAATGAATTAAAAACTAATTTGCTTCCTTTATCTAGTATAGACAACATAGAAGATCTCTATCATAATTTTACTACAACCCTCTCATATTCTATTAACAAGTTCTCAGTTGAAGTTTCAAGTAATAAAAGAAATAGCAAAACCAACCCATGGTATGAAAAAGATTGTAAAAGTGCGAGGAGAGCAATTAAGGAAGTTGTTGATGAATCTCTTAAAATTGACAAGATAAAAATATACAAAGCCCTAACTATAAAGAAAAAAAGGCAGTGTATTCATAAAAGACAAGAGAATCTCTTACACCTCTCTAAGGTAGCTCTTAAGAAATTCTGGAGGCAGATTCTAACTAAGAAAACTAAATATAATAATAAAATTGCTTCACATGATTGAAATTCCTATCTTAAAAAGCTTTATGAATCTCCAAATGTCATGGATAACTTTGAAACCCTGCTCACAACAAAAGAAGTTTTCTTAGTAGAAGACATTGATTTTGGGGTTAATCGCTTGGCTAATGGGAAAGCTAAGGACATTGAAGGTTACCAGGTGGAAATCTTAAAAATTGGAGGCCCTCTCCTCATCCCCCACATTCACAAGCTTTTCAATCAAGCGGTCAAGCAAGGGTTCCCTAAACCATGGACTCAAAGCCTCATTATTCCTATTTTTACAAGTGGGGATACAAATAACCCCTCTAATTATCAGACAATTATGATCAACCCTCTCCTAGCCAAGTTATATGGTATTATTTTGGAAAGGAAGTTGAGCACATGGCTTGAAAGTGAAGGTAAGCACGCTAAAGCCCAATCAGGTTTTAGAAAGCAGCACTCAACAACATACCACCTCGTTACGCTTAGGATCATTGTGGAGGAATTCCGCAATGATAAATCCAATCCCTTTTGTTTCTTTGTGGACTTTAGAAAGGCTTTCGATACGGTTCCTAGAAAAACTCTTTGGAATAGATTAGAAGAGCTAAAGGTTCATTTTGAGTTGAGAGCTGCCACTATAAGGTTATACGAGAATGTAGTTGCCAAGTTAAAGAGCAATGAGGGGTGGTCGAAAGATATTAAGTGTAATATCGAAGTTAAACAAGGTTGCCCCCTCTCCCCTACCCTATTTGGCATTTACATCGACAAGCTAGAAGGTTGTTTAGAGGAAGCAAGATGTGTTGGCAAAATATTAGCTGGGATAGTCATCATCCTTCTTCTTTACGCTGACGATATTGTTCTTCTTGCAAGGTGTCCATTTGATCTTGATAAGCAACTTATACTTCTTAAGGATTTCTACTCTACCATGGGTATGATTGTTAACACTAACAAAATGAAAGTTATGATTATCAAATCCAAGAAGGACACTTATGCTAATTTTATGTATGACATTAGCAACTTGGAGGAAGTGTCTTCCTACAAGTATTTAGGAATTGATATTCATCACAAGCTCAACTGGAACTATAGAATTGAGAAAAGGATTAATGGGGGATGGAAAGCTTATTTTGGTCTTGAAAATAATTATAGAATGACAAACCTTGTAATGTGGGATAGAAAGAAGTTCCTCTTTGAAACTTTAGTCACTCCGGTTATCTTATACGGATGTGAGGTTTGGGGTTGTAGCATCTCTAGAGAATCTTGGAGAAAGATTGAGAAAATCTAGAAGCGTTTTATAACATATAACCTCAAAATTAAAAGCAACACACCCTATCCTATTCTCCTTATAGAAGTGGGTCTTTCCCCTATCGAGAGCCTAGCTATGACTAGGCTTCTATTATAGAAGCACAAACTCAATAACATAGGAGACCATAAACTTCCTAAGCTAGCTTTAAATTCCATCCATAACCAGCTAAGGCTCAAATGAGGTTGGTATAAAGACACCAGGGCCTGGTTAAACCATTGGGAGATCGACAAGAATGTTGCATTGCAAGACATTAATAACATTAAAAATATTGTTACTTCTAAGTTCAAATAAAAAATGTGGTGTGAGAAAGATTTAGCAGCTAAAAGAAAATTAAGATATTATAAAGAGGTCATCAACCCCACCCTAGAAGATCAAAAGTATCTCTCTGTTTTAACTAGCTCAAAGAAGAAAATTAATATAGCTAAGATTAGAACAAACTCTCATGAGCTCCATAGTGAAATGGGTCATTGGGAAGTTCCTAAAACACCATGGATGGAAAGGTTCTGCCATCTCTGTGAGAATACGAACATCGAGGATGAAAATCACTTCCTCTTAGAGTGCCCCGCGTACAACCACATTAGGTCTTAGTTTCAAAATCTTTGTTGCAACGTTGACCTTCCTAGCCTTTGACGTTGTCAAATTATAGTGATCTCGAGAGGCTTCTCTTCAAGCTTTTTGAACATAGGAAAAAAATCTTAAATCAAACTAAATAATTTGTTTCTTTAGGTCCGATAGACCAAATTTTGGTCTCAATGGACGTTAACCACCACCACCACCACCACCACCACCACCATCATCATCATCATCATATATACATGTTAGATTTTATAATTAGAAAATTAATAATATAAATTAGTATCAATACGATGATATATATATTTATTAGATTTTAATAATTATGTTATTATAAGGAGTAAAATAAATCTATATCAATTATTATATTATATAAAATATAAATTATAAAATATAAAATATAATAAATAGTTAAATATAATAAAATTAAATATATTTTGTCAAAATAATTATTGGTTGGTAATTAACTTATATATATATAAATAAAATCAAGTGAATAGTTATCTATTATAAATTAGGTATTTTATACATATTAGTTATTAATATTGTAAAAGTAGAAAGAAGTAATATATATACAACACATATTATTAGTCTTTGCCAAGGTAATGTAAGACACACGAGACTCGAAACTAAATCAAATGTATATTAGTCAATCTCAAAGAATTATGTACATTTTGTACATATAAATACATATAGGAAACAATTGAATTAGTTCTTGAGAGTTCTTGGACTCCACTAACTACACAAATTGACCCAAGGTTAATCTCGAGGATTAGCTATCTAACATTCCCCCCTTAATCCGAAGGGATGTACCAAAGTCCAAGAATGAGAGCTCAAAACAAAAAAATGCATTTTAGCCAAGATTTGAATATCTCTTAAGAAATGGTTTTTAAGGATGACCACAAACCAATATGGGAGAACTCAAAGTCTCAAACAACACGAAATCTGGAACCTTCATAGCAGTTCACAGAATTGCCAAAAATTGTGGTTTTAAGGCGACCACAAACTCTGGAACTATCACAACAGTTCCTCGAACAATTCCAAACATGGAAGTGCTCAATCTACTCAATCAACTCAACTCTGACTCAGGCTCGCTTGACATCTCGAACTCGAACCTATAGCAGACCATCAACAATTCCCACCTTGTCGGATACAGGGAGGGAAATATTAGTCTTCGTCACTGCAAGTCTGGTCATCACTCTCGAACACTTTATTAGGTATGACCTATAAATATTCTTGGTTTTTTTTGTCCAATCCAAAGAAGAAATCCATCCAAAATTTACCTTCTCTCTTGCAGTCATCTTCTTTTTGGAACATATATTTGTATTATGATTTCGCTTTCCACAATGCTCACATGAGAGAAGATCAAAACACTGATCTTTCATATGTCCAACTCTGTTACATTTTTGGCATCTATCAACTTGTTCTGGAACAACACCATCTAGAAAACCAGTTGTGATGCAGGAAAGTGTTCCCTCTGCGGACAAAGGCAACCCCACTAGCCCTAGAGTGGGTCTAGTCACAAACAAGAACAGATGAACAATAGCTTTCCTTAAACAATCATAGTTGGAGGCCTACCTCAACCGGTGGTCTATGGAGTTCTGTTGTGCTGCTTTAGCTTCCGCTTCCTTCTCCTAATGAGTGATCAACCTAAAACAAAGCAAAGGAAATACAATAAATCACGTAACCGGAGAACAACAGTGATCTATTTACTCACAAAGTCAAGAAGTCATGAGCTATCAAGTACATTGCATACACGACATAGGAAAACCCCATTGATTGTATTAATAATGAAATAAGAGCAAGCTTACAACCAAAGTCTTGACATCATAAGCCTTCTCAGAGGGATCCAACCAGCATGTTCTTCAAGCATTCACTCTTTGAAGATGGATCTCCCAATAATACAAAGTTCTCTCTCACTCATAAGTTTTACACAAAGCTAAGGGCACTTCACAACCTTCCGCAAGCTATCAACACTCTCACACTTATCACACGACACCAGCTATCTATCAAAAGCACTAACAACACTGCTCAATCCAAGAATTTACCAACTAGCTGATCATAGCAAAGGTGAGTGCTTAAATAGGAGAAGGAGTCTCCATGAAAGGTGGAAGAGAGAGCTTATCACCAAGGAAGGTAGCACAATTGACAGAATTACCACACCAGGGAAGGAAGGGCGACACAAACTATGCCAACAATCAGGTCTGAAGTCATCCGGAAGGCCGACTGTTGGAACAAATTCACCCAATCTAGATCATCACGAGTACATAACTGAGATTTAGCGCTGACATCGCAAGTGAGCAATGTAACCAGTCAGATCATCGCTAAAGATAACAAGTAACATGACGCTGGAGCATGAAATCGGACCATCACGGGAATTAGATGTACTTCTGTGCTGGTAGCATGGCTGGACTGTTTATGAGCGCTCGTCAATGCGTATATTAAGTCAATAGTCGCGATGATGCAGATAGCTTAGGAAAAGTGGGTCAATTGGCAGCATAAGAGATCATTTTTTCAGTATAAGAATGTTGGACTTGGACACATGACACAGTAGATGGACTGGGAGTGAAGGCAGTGACAAATTACTGTGTAACAAATGCCCCCTAAAGCATGAAGCTCGAGAGAGTGGGAGGGGTGAAATTCTTTACAGAAACTAATTGATCTGGAACACCATCTGGAAGAACCTGCACGCAAGTACGACTGATATCTCTAATAAGGAAATACATGTAGTCTAGGCATGGGCACAACCGTCCAAAAGACATACGAAACTAGGTCTATGGTATGGATGCAGCCATCCAGCTAATAAGACCATGATAATGATAAAGGTATGGTCACAGCCATCCATCAATGAGTCATGTAATCATGAATCAATCCACGCAACCCGAACATATGTGATCTGAGTTCGGGGTCTTGAACCCATTTGATCATAGTACAAATTCTAACATGCGAACAGATGTGCTAAGGTCGAGCATGATAGAAAGTCGCTTGATTACTGGTCAATGATGAAAATAGTTAACAAACGTGAGAGAAACCACCAATAATGCCAATGGTTCTCAAGGTACTGCCTAGCACAATCCATGAAGTGCGAAGAAGGAGCTGAAGTTGAACACTTGTGGAATCACCCAATCGACGACCAATGATGAAAGTCGACTGTCAGGTGCGAAGAACTTTCCATTAAGGCATGCAAGCTCTAAGGTATCAAATTGGATCTCTAGATCAATCTCCTCGATAATGAGCTGATGTCGACAGGAGATGACCCATCGTAGGAGGGCCATAATGTTTCCCCCATCAATGACACAAGATAAGGAACAAGCGGTAGATGGAAAAATAGAGTATCGGAGGGGGAGGCAAGGGTGTAAACTGCAGAAGGATTATACTCTTGAACATGTCAGCGACACGACTTTGGAGGGCAGCAAAATTCAGGTACCAAGGGATCAGAGGCTTAATGGAGATAGCATAGATCGAATGGAATGAGGTTAAATGGCAACCCAAACCCACAGAAGACCAAATGACGATGTATGGATATCCCAACCCGACAAGAAGCAAAAGTGTCGATGTTCAAGAGTGATTAGCTGCCAATGATGATCAAAGATGATTTCCAAATTTTCCCCCACCATTACTGGCGAGCACCCCAATTATTTTTGAAAACAAGCTTGAAGGGGATAGCATATGCTTGTAATATAAGTTTGACCTTCGGTCGAATCCAACCTAGTAATAGTTTAACGAGACCTAGGGAAGAGAAGCTTGAGTCTCATCATGGTGACGAGTCCAATGTCGTTAGGGTTTAATGAGTCTGACATAGGCAAAACTCGGAGTCTTTTTCATGTTTAGAGAGTTTGAAAAAGACACAGAAAAGAAAACTCCAAGGGGGTCCTTTTTTGTAGATTTGCGTCTCTCGAGCCCGAAAAAGTATAAAACGATACTTGAAAGAACCGCTCAACCATTATGATCAAGGAGTACTTTTCGTGATTAGTGACCTCGACCCGAAAAAGTAGAAAAGCGATCGAAATCACGTCGTTTCGTAACCAATAACGAATCCAAAACGACAAGGGCCCGACAATCTTTTCGTTTTTTACCCAGTCGTAAAAGAGCTTAAAGTCGACCGACTCTTGTTTCGTTTCATGAGTCAAGAGGAGCAACTCGGCTATCTTTTCATCTTTTAAGTCGGAAAAGAGCGTTAAAGAAGACTTTATGGATCAAGTGTGCACGAAGCTGACATAACTCCACTACCTGTAATTCTACACAGAACACATCAAACGTAAACCCATTCGACATAAAATGAACAATATACGTGGAAACATAGTTAAAAAGCCAAATTTTAACTAACCATGTGATAAAAATGAGAAAAAACCCACATTTATAAAATATATTTTTTTAATTTTCAAAAATTACTATAAAAGGGGGGTTATTCGTTCATTTTTACCATTGGCACTATTTATTTCACCTTGAAGCGTTTTGGAGTACCAAAGTTGGCAAGTTGATTTCGGCTTCGTTCGTCCACCGTTCATCCCAAAACTTCTTCTAGGTAAATAGAATTCTTCCTGCGCTTCATTTCCATATCTTTTTTTATGAATTTTAGCGTTAGACATGTGAGTTTAGGCAGATTTTTCGAATCAGACTCCACTGCTCGGCCATCGTGGGTATACCGCTCGGGTCCGCGATGACCGAAAATATTTACACGTAACGCGTTCTGATCATCGCAGGAAAGTGATGTACTTCCACAATGATCGCGAGAAAATTGAACTTGTCAACTTCGTGTCATCATGACTGTTTTAAAAATAGCCATGATGGTGACGCAAAATTATGTTTGTGTGCAAATTACGCATTAAATTTTTGTAAACGAAGTTTTAATCCATTTTTTGTCGTCATGTAGGTCATAATGGCATTTTTCTGGCAGGAACGAACGCATGATGATAACGATATGGAATATTTTGTTGATGTTGGGTGCCGCAATGCTTTACGTGCATGTAGATTGCTCAAATTATTCCTCACTCCACACCTCTGGTCCCAACCCGATCTGCTGGAGCTATTGATTCGTGCCTGGAACCCCATAGATGGGAAATTCATAATTCGAGGCTGAGACATTGAGTTCGATTCCACGAATGTGTATTTCCTGACCAGGTTATCTCGTCGTGGTGAGAGACCCATTCTAGAGGGGCAGTGACCCGGGGGCGATTCTCTAGAGATTTTGATGGCACAAGTGTGCCCATGGGCACACAAATCGAGAAGCGGGAAGGTGGAAATCCCGATAGTGGAAGACGTGGTTCTTCGCGCAATGCTCTTTATGGTGACACGGGAAACGGACTCCCAAGCCCAACACGAGGCATTGAAGACCCATCTCCGGCTGGCTCTCGAGTGTCTCAATCCGACCATGTTCAACTGGGCAGAAGCAGTGACGACAAATATGAAGAGACAACTTACCAACTGTCGTTGAGGGGAGACGAAGCATTTTGGCTATGGGTCCATCTTAGTCCCGCTCATGCTAGAGCGAGTGCCGACATTGCAGTTGTAGGACATGGATTTGGATTTGCCCAGACCACGTGAGACCAAGGCCACACGGTGGGCACACGTTATGCCACGAGGAGGTGGCGGACGACCAGTCTCGTGGGGGACACTGTTTCGTGAGCGGCTGGAGCGCCAGACGATCTTTGTCCAGGATTGGCCATATGTTGGCATGGACTTCCACGGAGATCCTGACATGGAGCTGCCCCTTGGTGAGCAATGGGATGATGGTGGTAAGGCACTTGATCACGTTATTTTTTTATTTTTATTTTTTATGATGTTTTTTAGATTTTTTCATGTATATGTCCTAATGACGAACTCTATGGTGTTTGCAGACATGGTACCAGTGAGACCCATAGGGCTGGCTCCAGAGGCACAGAGGGATGCACAGGGCATCACAACGCTACCCTTGGCTCCCCCAGCTAATGACCCAGTGGAGATAGTGGCCCGAAACCTTGAGGGCCTGACGGTGGGGATCCCTGATTACATGGGGATCGGGGAGGTCCCCATAGCATTCCAGATTCACACAGTAGGAGTGGTGCCTAGGGTGCACCACCTGTTTAGGCAGGTGGAACGAGCAGTGGTGTGCTATAGGGACCATAACCCACCGCAGTAGACGCCTAGGTTTTATTTCTTGCTGATGATTTTTTGAGAGACATGTGTCTCAGATGTATGGAGAACACAGACTCTATTTGGACATATAAACTTATTTTTTGAGCGCCTTGGTGTGCCAC
>APFE030741019.1:0-14808 GCA_000404065.3 Pinus taeda | reverse complement strand
TTTTTTCTAGATTCTTTTCTCAAGTATGCTCATAATTTGGGAGAAATTTTAAAGAACTATAAATTCAAGTTGTTTCATAGTGTTGAATTTATTTACCACTTTAAAATAGTAAATCACAAATTTTCTCTAAGTTGTCTACCATTCCAACGACAATTTTTTTTTTACGATAAACCCTCTTGAAAAAACTAGTCTTCAACTAACACTCTCTGCAACTTGTAATGCTGATATAGAAAATGAATCACCACCACTGTTCTTGGTTCTTCGGTCTCAAATATAATTAAGTGTATCTGGAGAAGCAATGTTGTTTTAGCCATTTTATAGTCTAGCAAACCAAAAGACATGCATAGAGGAAAAAATGAATGAAAAAATTGTTAATAGATATACAGGAAAAAAATAACTAAAAAGGTGTCACCAACAAAACTTTGTGCTATTAATTTCACGACCTAAAGAATGAAATAAATATAGATAAAGCAAAAGAAAATCAGTTATCTACTAAAGTGAGCAGGTTATGCTAGCCTATCATATTGATGAACTTGGTGAGAAAATATCCTGCCTTTATCACAATGTTTAAAAGATATCAATATTTTAACTAAACACGGAGATGAGAAAAAGGAGGAGGTGAAGCGGAAGAGAAGCTAGTGCTGACGTTTGCAAATTCTTTGGTGGTAAAAGTATTTCAAATATTATTCACTTCGCCGACTAAAGTTGCTTGATTTTAGGTATACACTAATTTCATAATTTTGCTATATCTACAACGTCGTGCAGCCGTGAAATCACAAACGGACGAAAAAATGAATGAAAAAGTTGGTAGTAAATGAATGAAAAAGTTGGTAGTAGATTTATAAGAAAAAATGAATTAAAAAGGTGTTAGTAGATTTACATGAAAAAATGAACTAAAATGGTGTTACTAACAAAATTTTGAGCTATTGAATTTCTTGATCTAACTAATGAAATAAATATAGATAAAGCAAGAAAGTCAGTTATCTATTCCTAAATTGCAAAAAATTTACTCAGGGAGAGACCTTTAGCTGTCTCAATATTTTTGGCCTTTAAATGACGTTTAGGTTTTAACCTTATGTGATACATGTATTTGAATTCTTCGAGTGAAACTACCCTCATTCTTTTATTCACTTGCATTCTTTTGGGTTTCTTTCTGTAACTATAGAATAAAAGAGAAAAGTATTATGTTCCATAGTTTATTCAAATAATTTAAGAATGTATGTATTTGTTTGTTGGCTGAAAAATCAATTTCACAACTGTAGAATTTCCACAAATATTACAATTGGTTCAAAAAAATTTCTCTTTTCTACAATATTTCATTGTAGAATCAATATAAAACCAAAGTAGATGCAATTTTCCTTGGACTAAATTTCAATACATTATGCATTATGGTAGGGGATACATGATGCATTATGGTAGAGGGAAGGGGATTAATTGATGTAAGAGGGCGTATAAAAATTTCAGTATGGGTGTTGCTCAAGGAATGATAGGAAAAATCATATAGATTTAGAGGGATTTCACCTATGTCATAGGATATTGTTGATTTGTACAATATTTGACCAGAATATTAATTGTATTTTGAAGTATGTGGGAACATGTATTTACAATATTGTTAATGAAATAAAAAATAAAGGTGCTTTATTGAGGGAGGAAACCTCATCACTTTTTAGTAAAGTGAAGCTAACTCATAGAGAGAAAAGGAAAAAATAAATAACCATTATTAAATGTCTAATGCAATACCCCATAAAAGGAAGCTCCCAATTGAAACGTTTAGCAAACAAGAGGAAGCATAACCATTAAGCCACTTAAAAATTCTTCTTAAAGTGCAACAATTGACATAGTACTAAGTAGTAGTGATTTTGGTAACTACACAAATTTTTTTACACAAAATAGTTCAAGACACAAAACAATCCAAGAAAGAAACGTTGGTCCAAGTTCGTGAAGAGCCCTATAAGAAGGATGAAACTATAGATATTTAGGATGAATTTCTTATGTTGGTATTGGATAGTTCAACTTGCATGGTTTTTGGAAAGCATGGGCTTATAATCTAATCAACCCTCCTTCTATATGTAACTCATGGTTTCTCTAAACATGGAAAAATCTACAAAGAAAGGAACTCATCAATATAGTGCATCAACATGGTGTCTAGAAAGAGTGAGATCCCTAAGGGTACTCCATAGAATGAAGTGGGTATTGATATTCTCTACAGTATTTTTTCAAGCTCTAGGCATACAAAGGGTTTCTTTTGATAACTTGTAATATGAAACGAAAAAGTCCTATATAGAATTGTGAATGTCATAAAATTTCAATGATTATGGCAAGGAATTCTAATTATGCACCCTTCGTTAATATGTGATAAATGCATTTTCTGGTGCAACCCAGCCCAAAGGGCCCATAGTTCAAAATGTCCATATGTAATGACGTGTCCACAAATATCTGATGTGTCCTCACGTGGAGATCGTCTATGGAGATTTCTTCATAGTGGGTGGTAGTTGTGAGTTTAATGCAGCATTTATGGCTCGTCCTAACGCCTCGATCCCATTTCTGACTCGCTCTTTGTGTCAAACAGCCGACTCTTTTGATTATTTTGGATTGTTTTATTCGCTGGGAATGTCTGCGAGGGTTTTCTGGGTTTGCTCTGTGGAATACTGTTTCATTTGCAATGGTGAATACTGGTTGTCTTCGGTTGATAACTGTTCACGAACCCTCCTCCACTCGACTTGGCTGTGAACTTATGGAAATTGTTGCTCGTAAGCTGTTGTCGCTCAGCTCTGTGGTGTTGATTCGAATTTGGTAAGCTCATGGCTGTTTGTTTTATGACTGCATGCGCTCTGTAAATGGTTTCCCGTCGGATGTGCCCTT
Organism: Pinus taeda; assembly: GCA_000404065.3. NCBI lineage: Eukaryota > Viridiplantae > Streptophyta > Pinopsida > Pinales > Pinaceae > Pinus > Pinus taeda. Next base: position 11,946 of record APFE030741019.1, on the reverse strand, counting down.
CATATTCTTGTTTGTTGTATGTAGACGTGCGTATATGGTTCGGTCAGAGTTGCCTTTCGTTTTATTTCTCGTTTTATTGTGGACCTGTGTATGTGTTGCTCTTAGGACATACTCTTCGAACTCTTGTTGTTCCTCGGCTCAAATCTGGTTTCAAACCTCACGCTTTCTGTTACTCTGGGTTTTTATTTCGTGAACGTTGGTGTTTGTTCTGAGCACAAGGTTACTTTGGCGGTTGCTCTTTGGCTCAAACAAGTATTTTCTTTCGTCCTTGCTTCAATCTGTCCGACTTCTGTTACTATTACTTACCCACTTGGCTCCTTTGGTCTCCAGCTATGCAACTTCTCCGGGACGTTGCTATGGCTCAATTTCGACTCGGCTTGCTCAGGTAATTATGATGATTTTCTCAGCATGCCATGGTTTTCTTAATTGAATTGTTTCTCCCTTAACTCACCTGTAGCTTAACTTGATATTTGTTGGTTACAGGTCGTTGGTTGCGGCCTGAGCACGCGGGTTCTCCAGTCACTTTTGTCATAGTGAACCGGTTCTCCGTAGGCCTGACTCCTCAAGCTTTTCAGTTTATTATTTTGAATGGTTAATGGCCATGTTACTGTAGGTTGTATGTATTTTGTCGTTTTTTGTAGCTTCTCTTTGCTGCTTCTTCCGCTTTCGATTTGCATAATGGTTGTTAAATGGAAAAGGTTGTCGTTGGCTATGGTTGAACCCTCGTCCGAGGTTTTGGTTGTAACGCTACTTCGGTTACACACTTAATATTGTTTTGATTATAGGAATGGAACCCTTCGTATACATATATGTTGTATCTGATAATGATTAATAGAAATGCTTGGCAATCAATTTTGACTTTTCAGTGGAATTCAAAAAAATGCGTAACAGAATTACCTTTGTTCTGTGGTCGCTTTCTGTGTGCAATTATTTGGGCATGGTCATTTTCTATGTGCAATTATTTTGTCCTGTACTTCAGTTGTTTATGCCTCTCGGTTCTTTGCTTGACTGTGTGCGGAAATCCATCCAATATTGGAGATAAATTGTGTGCTCATATTCAAGATGTAGAACAGTGTGTTACATAGGCATTCTCGATTTGTTACTTTATCAAACTGTAATAAAAATTAATATTAGAATGAACAATGAAAATGTTTGCAGATGGACAATAGTCTGAATGATATATATTTGTATGTTGTTCGTTTTATTTCTCTCCTTCTGAAATTGATGAACCCTTTCCCTCTGTTACATTTTGGCTTTTATGCCCTTCCATTTCAGTTGATTTTGCATTTAATCAAAGTGCCATAGGATTTAGTTACAAAAAGATCTTGTTATCGTTGATAACCATATTTGTCTGACATTACAAGATTCGTACGAGCAGTTTGTCATTTCTCTCCTAATTTAATGAACTATTCCCTAGCGATTGTTCGAACTACAGTAATTATAGCCATTTAACTAAATGTGACTGAATCCACCAACTCTGTAAAAAAAAAAAGTTAAAAAAAAACTATCTCATAAATACGTAAAAATGAAATAATCCAGTTGATCAATAACCTTCAAACCTGGTTGAGACTTTGCCCGGTTATGGCGAGTTGGATGCTCCTGCATCAGGCTCCCGGGGTAAAAAGAGATCATGACTTCGGTCCATGAGCTCCTCGATCAAAGTTCCTGTTTGTGCAATCTGCCTGGAGTCAAGCCATGAGCTGTCCTCAATCAGACGGTTCTTCCACTTGACTAGGTACTGTAAGTAGTTCTTCCGCCAAGTACGTCTAGCCACCTGAGTTTTGAGGATGCCTTCGATCTCAGGAGGTTGAACATAAGGCATCTGTCTCTTCCAAGTTTCTCCATCTTCCTGGGTATTCCGTGTGGATTGTCCGGGTCCATCTTTTTTTTCCTCCGTGGGATCATCTGTGTACCGGAATAGATCTGCTATGTTAAATATAGGTGAAATGCCTATTCCAGGTGGTAATTATATCTCGTAGGCATTTGCCGAAAATTTTTGAAGGAATTTACAAGGCCCTATCTTTTTGTACTTCAGTTTATTGTATGTACCCTTAGGGAAACGTTCTTTACGTAGGTGTGCAAGGACTTCGTCCCCCACTCCAAAATGAACTTCCCCCCTCTTTAAATCTGCATGTTGTTTATGTTTTAATTTGTTGTCCTGTCGTGTAAGTCTCTCATTGTGTTAGCAAAATCCTCTCCGTCCACACTCTGTCGTTCCTGTAAGACAAGATCTCGAAGCTCATGCACTTCACGAGGGTGCATGCCATACAGGATCTGAAAGGGACTGAAACCTATGCTACGATTGGGTGAGTCATTGTAGGCGAACTCTGCTTGCGCTAGCACCTAATCCCACATCCGTGAATTCTCCCCGACTAAGCTGCGTAACAGGTTTCCCAAACTCATGTTCACAACTTCTGTCTGCCCGTCGGTTTGCGGGTGATATGCAGAACTGTAGCCTAAGTGTGTGTTCATTTTTTTCCATAAGGTACGCTAAAAATGTCCCGTGAACTTCACGTCCCTCTCTGAAAGGATAGTTTTAGGTAATCCATGTAACTCACATGGGTGTCGTCACTAGTTTTCCGGAAAGGTATAAAATGTGCCATTTTCAAGAGCCTGTCCACCACTACCATTATTGAATCATATCCTCTTTGTGTCTTTGGCAGTCCTAAAACAAAATCTAGACTGATAGAATCCCATGGCCTGCTTGGGATAGGTAATGGTGTATACAGTCCTGTGTTCTAGGGTCTTATCTATGCCGAAGTGTCCAGCCAAACCCTCGATGTGTTTCTCGTGAATAATATTCTCCCTCATTGAATAGTTGGGTATGCACAGTTGTCCTCCTTTAAACAACAACTTTTCATGTATATTATAGTCCAACCAAGGACTGTTACCCCTTATCAAAGGGTTCTGGCACACCTCATAGGCTTCTCTGAAATATGTATCCATCTGGTAAAGGTCCCGTAAATGCTCAAAACCCAACACCTGTACAACACTCTCCTGCAAAAGTAGAGCCTTTCTACTTAATGCATCGCCCACCTTGTTTGCTTGCCCACTAATGTGCTTCATCACGAAATTAAAACTCTGTAAATACTCCACCCATTTGGCATGTTTGTGGTTGAGTTTGTGTTGCTGCATTACATATTGAAGTGCAAAATTATCTGAAAACAGTACGAATTCATTCCCCAGTAAATAATGCCTCCAGTGTCTTAAGGCCTGTACAACTGCATAAAACTATTTGTCATATGAGGAGTATTTATGTCTACTCTCATTCAGCTTTTCGCTGAAAAATGCCACAGGTCTGTCCTCCTGAATGAGTACAGCCCTGATTGCTATCTCGCTAGTGTCACAACGTACTTGAAACAATTTCTGAAAATCTGGTAGCCTTAGGATCGACCTCTCAATAATCTTCCTCTTCAATAACTGAAAACTTTTCTCCACTGCTTCCATCCACTGAAAAGGCTGGCTGGCCTTTTTGATGGTTTCCATCATGGGTGCACAAATCCCGCTGAAGTTCTTAATAAAATTCCTATAGAAACTTGTTAATCCGTGGAAACTACGTACCTCAAATAAACTTTTCAGAGATGGAAAATTTACTATTGTGGCTACCTTCTCCGGGTCCATCTTCAGTTCGTTTTCTGCTATCACAAACCCCAAATAAATTAATTCCCTCTGTAGAAAAGTACATTTCTTCAAGTTTATGAGTAGTTTGTTCTGCTGTAGTTTCTCCAACACTTTGCGCACATGTCGAAAGTATGCTTCTTTCATCGTATTGAAAATAAGGATGTCATCTAAATAAACTATCACAAATTTCTCAATATATTCCTTCAGCATCTCATTCATTAGCCTTGTGAATGTGTTGGGCACATTACTCAACCCAAATGGCATGACCAGCCACTCATATAGCCCATCATTTGTTTTAAAGGTCGTCTTCCACTCGTCCCCCTCCCGTATCCGAATCTGATGATACCCGCTTTTCAAATCTATTTTGGATAAATAAGCCGCCCCACTTAAACAATCCATCATATCATCCATTCGCGGTAACGGAAATCTGTATCGGATGGTGATTTTATTGATGGCTCTTGAGTCGGTGCACATCCGCCATTCTCCTCCCTTCTTGGGAGCGAGGATTGTTGGCACAACACATGGGCTCAAGCTTTCCTTCATTAAACCTTTGTCTAATAGTTCGTGCACCTGTTTCCTGATTTCCTCATTATCCTTGGGGCTCATTTAGTAGGCTGCTTTATTTGGTAAGCTGGCTCCAGGTATAAAATCAATGTGGTGACTAATACTCCACCTGGGGGGCATCTTATCTCGCAAGTCATCCACCACTATCTCTGTAAACTCTTCCAACATTCGTTGTATCTCTATGGGCAAATTTGATATCTCAGTGTGTAACAGAACTGTCTTTGTTTTCTTGACTACCGCATAACCTATTTCGCTGCCCTCTACCTGTTTTAAAAACTTCTTTCCACTCACTAACAATGCTTTGGTTTCACTTGTTTCAGCTGCTCCTTTCTCTTCCTTGATAGGCACAAGAGTATGCCTCATCCCATCTTTCTCGAATTTATAACCATTCATCACTCCATCGTATGTTACCTTCCTATCATATTGCCAAGGCCTGCCTAGTAGTATGTGACATACGTCCATTGGCATGATGTCGCAGATAATCTTATCCTTATATCTGCTTATCTGAAACTCAACCTCGCTTTGCTCGTCCACCAGTAATTGGTGGCCCTTTTGTAACCATGAAGCTCTATATCCGCTGGGATGCTTTAGGCGTTTCAACCCCAGCTTTTCCACCATTTCTGTGGATACTAAATTGTCAGTACTTCCACTGTCAATTATCATTCTACAACACTTACCCTGTGATTTGCAAATCATCTTGAACAGAGCTTTCCATTGCATGTGTTCGGTACTCTCTTCGACTGGTTTCAACGACACCTTATGCAGCACCAAAGCTTCTCCCGTCTCTGGGGCATTCTCTGCCTCTTGAGGGAGTGCGGTTGTTTCCTCCGGTTGCGCCATATATGCACCCCACTGTCCAGCTGAATTTGCTTCTTCACACTCAAACGAGCGATTCCCCCACTTGTGGAAACTATAACATTGATAACCAACCCCTCTTCCTCAGCCATTTCCTCTGCTGCGCTGGGACGATCTGCCACCTCTCATACTGTCTCCTTTTTCTGTTGTTCCTGAAGTTTTCGAACTGCTAGCTTCCTCACTGCTCTTAACAGTCCAACCCCTGCCATAGGACTAGCCTTTCCCTCTGCTAGATCCTCGTCCTCTCCGGGCATTCTGCCTTCTAGTAATTTTCTCCTCTGCTTTTACTACGCTCTCGTATGCCTCTTCGGTATTATTTGGAGATAAAATACTTATTTCATCTAGAATTTCCATTCTGAGCCCGTCAACATACCTAGCTATCTTTTCTGCAGTATCTTCTGTATATCCGGCTCGCAAATTCACTCGGTCAAACTCCTCCGTGTACTCCTTTACAGTCAATCGTCTCTGCCTTAAATTTTGTACCTGTCTATGTAATGCAATTTGATAGTCCCTTGGCAGAAATCTTCCCTTCAACTTGGCCACCATTATTGACCAAGTTTTAATCACCGCTTTATTCAACCTCTTCCTCTCATTCTGGACACTATCCCACCATAGGGCTGCATGTCCTTTCATCTTCGTCGCTACGAATTTGACTCTACGGTCTTCGCTAACTTGCTCGCACTCAAAATACTTGTCCATCTCGCTAATCCAATCCAACACAACATCGATAGACAAACTGCCGTCATACATCGGGAGTTCTGGTTTAGGTCTACTGTTCGATAGTAAAACAGACTTCAACAATTTCACCTCTGTGGATTCACCTTCAGGTCCATCTGCTGCCACTTCTACTTCCTCTTCACTTACATCGCCCATTTCTGGATCTCTTCGCCTACCTGCCTCTACTACTTCCAAACGAGCAGTAAGAACTCTGAGTTCCTCTCATAACACTTCATCTACCATTCTACGAGCACCTCAGCCTCGTCCTCATCTCCCTACGTCCATTTTCTCAATCTACTTAACTATGCTCTGATACCACTCTGGTGCAACCCAGCCCAAAGGGCCCATAGTTCAACACATCCGTATGTAATGACGTGTCCACAAATATCTGTTGTGTCCTCATGTGGAGATTGTTTGTGGAGATTTCTTCACAGTGGGTGGTAGTTGTGAGTTTAATGCGGCATTTATGGCTCGTCTAACGCCTCGATCCCATTTCCGACTCGCTCTTTGTGTCAAACAGCCGACTCTTTTGGTTATTCTAGATTGTTCTATTCGCTGGGAATGTCTGCGAGGGTTTTCTGGGTTTGCTCTGTGGAATACTGTTTCATTTGCAATGGTGAATACTGGTTGTCTTCGGTTGATAACTGTTCACGAACCCTCCTCCGCTCGACTTGGTTGTGAACTTATGGAAAGTGTTGCTCGTAAGTTGTTGTCGCTCAGCTCTCTGGTGTTGATTCGAATTTGGTAAGCTCATGGTTGTTGGTTTTATGATTGCATGCGCTCTGTAATTGGTTTCCCATTGGATGTGCCCTTCATATTCTTGTTTGTTGTATGTAGACGTGCGTATATGGTTCGGTTAGGGTTGCCTTTCGTTTTATTTCTCGTTTTATTGTGGACCTGTGTATGTGTTGCTCTTAGGACATACTCTTCGAACTCTTGTTGTTCCTCGGCTCAAATCTGGTTTCAAACGTCATGCTTTCCGTCACTCTGGGTTTTCATTTCGTGAACGTTAGTGTTTGTTCTGAGCACAGGGTTACTTTGGCGGTCGCTCGTTGGCTCGAACAGGTATTGTCTTCCGTCCCCACTTTGATCTGTCCGGCTTCTGTTACTGTTACTTACCCACTTGGCTCCTTTGGTCTCCAGCTATGCAACTTGTTCGAGACATCGCTATGGCTCAATTTCGACTTGGCTTGCTTAGCTAATTATGATAATTTTCTCAGCATGCAATGGCTTGCTTAATTGAATGGTTTCTCCCTTAACACACCTGTAGCTTAACTCGATATTTGTTGGTTACAGGTCGTTGGTTGCGGCCTGAGCACGCGGGTTCGCGAGTCGCTTTTGTCACAGTGAATCGGTTCTTGGTGGGCCTGACTCCTCAAGCTTTTCCATCTATTATTCCGAATGGTTAATGGCCACAGTTACTGTAGGTTGTCTGTATTTTGTCATTTTCTGTAGCTTGTCTTTGCTGCTTCTTCCACTTTCAATTTGCACAATGGTTGTTAAATGGAAAAGGTTGTCGTTGGCTGTGGTTGAACCCTCATCCAGGGTTTTGGTTGTAAAGCTACTTTGGTTACACACTTAATATTGTTTTGCTTACGGGAATGGAACCCTTCGTATACATATATGTTGTATTTGATAATGATTAATAGAAATGGTTGGCAATCAATTTTGATTTTTCAGTGGAATTCAAAAAAAGTGCGTAATAGAATTACCTCTGTTCTGTGGTCGCCTTTTATGTGCAATTATTTGGCCGTGGTCGTATTTTGTGTGCAACTATTTTTTCCTGTACTTCAGTTGTTTATGCCTCTCGTTTCTTTGCTTGACTATGTGCGGAAATCCATCCAATGTTGGAGATAAATTGTGTGCTCATATTCAAGATGTAGAACATTGTGTTACACAGGCATTCTCGATTTGTTACTTTATCAAACTGTAATAAAAATTAATATTATAATGAACAATGAAAATGTTTGAGGATGGAAAATAGTGTGAATGATATATTTTTGTATGTTGTTCGTTTTATTTCTTTCCTTTTGAAATTGTTGAACCCTTTCCTTGTGTTACACTTTGGCTTTTATGCCCTTCCATTTCAGTTGATTTTGCAGTTAATCAAAGTGCCATAGGATTTAGTTACAAAAAGATCTTGTTATCGTTGATAACCATATTTTTCTGACATTACAAGATTTGTATGAGCAATTTGTCATTTCTCTCCTAATTTAACGAACTATTCCCTAGCTATTGTTCGAACTACAGTAATTCTAGCCATTTAACTAAATGTGACTGAATTAACCAACTCTGTAAAAAAAACAAGTTAAAAAAAAACTATCTCATGAATACAAAAAGATAAAATAATCCAGTTGATCAATCACCTTCAAACCTGGTTGAGACTTTGCCCGGTTATGGCGAGCTGGATGCTCCTGCATCATTTTCCATTATTCCACAAGCACTTCTTCACGATTGGTGTTAGCTTCAGTTTCAATGGGGAGTCATGATTATGATAGAGTGAATCCTCTTAGCAAAATACCTTTGGATATGGATATGAGTTGGCACTTGTTGGATTCTAGTAGTATATGTATAACATGTTAGAAAAAAAATGTGTCTCTTCCATGAAGAGAATATGGATTCCTAAGAGGAGTTAGTATGTAGTAAAACCATATGTTATATTCATTTAGAATAGAAAAGTAGCTACAATAGGCACCTAGTGTTGTAGAGTCTTTATTCATTTTAGTAAGAGAAAGGGTGATACAAATATTGTTATGCATATTTTTTATCTCATATGAATGTTGTTATGATATATAACTATTCAATGATCCTTAGCTTTTATTTATACATCAAGCATATTTCTATATTCAAGCTTCTGTGATCCATAATGAATTAAACATTTGTTGTTTCAAAATGCGTTGTGCACAAATTCTCTCATGTGATTTCTCCTGAAAGACATTGTTTAATTCATCATATTATCAAAAGATTTGAGATATACCTATAGTAGAAGAATATAAATTACTGCAAATATCTAATTTTCATTAGTAAAAACGTTTGTATATTTTTTTCACTCCAACTAATTGAGAAAAATAAGTTGAAAAAACTCAATGGACATGATAAGGATCTAATTTTGTCTCCGAATGTCAATTTGAGCACATGAGAGGAATAAATAGTTAATCCTTCAAAACAAAAAAATACAATCAAGATAAACCCTCTGAAAAAAACTAGTCTTGAGCTAACACTCTCCGTAATGAGGATCTTAAAAATGAATCACCACCATGGTTCTTAGTGCTAAATTATAATTATGTGCATCCTCAGAAGAAATGTTTATTTCTCCATATACAGTATAGCACACCAAAAGACATGCATAGATACAAAAAATGAACAAAAAAGGTGTGAGGAGATTTACATGAAAAAGTGAATGAAAAAGTTGCCATCACGGAAAGGCTAAGCTATTGAATTTTAGCACCTAGGAAATGAAATAAATAGAGAGAAAGAAAGAAAGTGAGTTATGAAAGGCTTACCACTCACAAGGTTGTGCTAGAGGATCATTTTGATGAACTTAGTGAGAACATTTCTTGCCTCACATGCCAAATATAAAATCTTTGGGCATCTCTTATGCAAAATTACACAAAGTTAGCGAGAGAGAGACCTTTCCTTGTCTCAATATGTGTTGGTATTTAAGTTACCCTTTAGTTTTGAAAGTTTCATAGGTAATTGTAAATTTTTTCTTCCTTAATGGGTGATCCCACTCTGGTCATCCACCTCGAACTTCCCATTATGATTTTGTGAGGAATAAATGTACATGACAATGTATCTATAGAGCTTACAAACCTTGTTTTTATTCTTCAATAAATTTTGTTTTAATTTTAAGAAGTGATTTCATTAAGTGCAAAAATGGAAAATTTGCATGAGGATTCTTATAAGAAATTAATTTCTTGGTTTTGGTTCATTGACTTCATTGTAACCATTCTGGTATAATAACATAGCATTGTTGTTAGAAAATTATCGATTGTTATACTTGGTTATATGTAATTATTTCATTCATACAACATTGTTGGATTTCACTGTAACTAGTTGTATTTTTACTTGGTGGGATACACAAAATTTGGGAATCTATTTTCATTTAAAAAAATAGCCTTATGTAATTCGTGTTGTTTTTCGGTATTCCTAGGTAGATGGTGTGGTAACATGGATATATTTAATTTTACAATATTAGGTTGTATACTTACATTCATGGAAAATGTATTGTTCATAAATCAAGTTCAAATATAATTTTTCTTATATACTTAAATGCAAGCCTAAGTTCTGCCCTTCTGAAAATTATTCTGCAATGCGATACTTATAAATGTTTTAGGATGGGCTTTCTAAGGTCTGTCTTATTCGTGTAGGTTTTAACTACAAGACCCATAAATACCCCTCGCTACTTATCCCATTCGGTTGGCCAAGGACCAATCTAGTCCACTATGACTTATCCGTCAATGTTTTCTCATTTCCTTATCAACTAAATAAATAATTCCTTCTATTAATATTATTTGTCTTTTCCAATGGATAAGTGAGGCTTATTTCAACATGTGGACCTAGTTATCACCCAACTACAAACTACAAATATACAGATATAGTATGTTTCATATTTTGACTTCCATCTATTACATAATATTAACCCGTTCTAAATATTTGTTTTTTGTATTGCTCTCACTAACATTTCACATAAACCTTTAATAATGAATGATAAAAATTTTGTTCACACATTCCTTCATATCCCAATTTGTTTCTCATAGACATTTGGTCACATATAAGTTATTTTATGCAATTGTTAAACTATTTCCTTACAATCCTCTATAATGAGTGAATTTTATCGTCCATAGCAACATTTCAGAGTAGAATCATACTTCTACAACTAATACTCTTAAAACATGAGGTTGAAATTTTTATGTGTTTTAGTTGGGGCTCTCAATGAAATTCACAAAGGAGAATACCACTCCTCCCAACCATTGAGAATGGAAATTATGTCCAATTCTCCATCGTGTGATATCAATTTCTAGAGCAGTTGTACATCAAAATGTCTCACATGGCTAGTAGGGGTTTGATAAATGTCATGCTCGACTCATTTGTTTTGGACCATTGTTTCCCTATATTTTTAATGATTTTAAGCTACCACTCCATTCTTGGTAGTGGCGTGGGATCTCGGCCCGAAAAGGTGGCTTAAATCTCAGGGTCGCTAGAACAGAACTGGTAATTTTCTTCTCTCATATCTAACAGTAAGTCTATGAGAACAACTTTGGGTTTCTAGCTGCTCCCTTGCCTATAGCATGAGAGTGACTATTTCCTGAGAGATCTAGAACAAGAGTGGGACCTAGGGACAGAGTGTTTGACTAGCTCACTTGTCTCCCAAGGGTTCTTTTGATGATGTTGAATGATTGTGTGTGATGTCTATGTCGATTCCAGTTCCTTAAGGTCACATAGGAGGTTGAATATGATCATAGTAGCCTCTCATGTGATGTTTACCCTTGGTGGGCATGGTTACATGGGTGAATGTGGTAGGAGAGTGTTACATGAGCAACTATCTTCTAATTGTCTCGTAAATGAACATTCACTTAGTGATTCTTCCACAATTTCCTTGGCTGTCATAACCAACTCACTTAATAAATTTTAAATGAACCTTAAACATATAAATTCATCATGAGGCCTTCCACTCAGAGTCTACCCAGTCTTTGCAGTAAAAAGTAAATAAAATATTTATATCTCCTAAGGGTCATTACAATTTACAATTAGAATTTGTGATTCCTCCAAGAAGTTTGTACCATGTTCTAAACAATTTTAACTATAAAGTACACTAGAAAACCTTCCAAAACTTAGGAGAAATAGACTAAAACATTACCTATTACTTACTATCAACACATCCTTTAACTTTTATTATAATATCATTAATTATAATCAGTTAATATTCTCATGGTAATGACAAGTCTCACTCATAAGATTGGAAAAACCTACACAACATTTATTAAAATATCATTAGTTGTAGCCACTTAATTTCACTCATAAAATTTCCAAAGCCTATGTAGCATTTACTAAAAATCATTAATTGTAAATACTTGATGTTGGCATGGTCATGACATGTCTCAATCATGAAATTTCCAAAGTAACTGCAAAATTAAATAGGAGTCATCACAAGTAAACTTAAATTTAGATATGTTTTCATCCAATAAT